>AYEL01088502.1:0-15800 GCA_000484575.1 Olivierus martensii
AATAGTAAAATTTCAGCTCACTTTGGCAGGATGTAAACGCAATCCGTACAAGTTAAGGTTTTTAACTTGTACGGATTGCGTTTACATCCTGCCAAAGTGAGCTGAAATTTTACTATTTTACTAGTGTGTCGAAATTATGGGGCAGCGTAGTAAAGAAGTTGTATTACCAAAATAATAATAAAAAATGGTGGGGTATCAATACTTTTGTCCACCACTGTATAATCAGAAACTGTGCAAAGAGACTAACTCAAAAATATATACCAGGGTTCAAAACAAAAAAGTTTGTTTGAAACAACCGGCAACTTGAAAAATTCAAGTCCTAACCTGAATGCTCAAAAAAAAAGTTCTAATTCTAAATTAACTGATTTACCCCAACAAACTATATTTTTTTCAAAAAATTATGAAATTCTAAAACTAACTATAGCGAAATTATTTAAATAAAACTGAAATGAAGATAAAAAACTTAAGTAAACCAGCAATCCAAAACTAACAACTAAATACTATCTTTACCAGAGGTGTGTTGGTTGTTCGGCAGAGGAAGTCTTGTGCTGAGAATTTTTAACTTGATCCAGGATATTATTAAGAAAAAAGTTGTTGTAGCCATGCATCCTACCTTGTTGAGAAACAGTGTTGATCTCAGCAAATCTGTCATTATAATGGTTGTAGTGAGTGAAGGAGCATTTAGAGAGAGTTCTAAAGGTGGCAGCTTTGACGGATAAGTTGTCAGGCAAAGATTTAGGGATAAATATAGGAGCGTATGTAGGTTTTCTATAGACGGAAGTTCTATATTCAGAGTTATCGATAGTGATGTTGATGTCTAAAAAGTGGATGTTGGTAATGCTGTCTTGTTCGAGTTGCAGGATTAGGCCTAATGTCGGATCTGTCATAACAGTTATAAATTCATTGATATCTACATTATCCTGCCATGCAATAAAAATGTCGTCAACATACCTTCTATAGATTTTAATAAGTGGACGGAATCTAGGAATTACTATATCTTCTATAAATCAAACTACTAGTTCAGCTAGGACACCTGCCATGGGGCTGCCCATCAGCACACCTTTATTTTGCTTGTAGAATTTATCTTTATAGGAGAAGTAGGAATGGTGGCAGATTAAAGTACAGATTTCTTGAAAGCAAGAGGTATGTTTATCACTTTCGGGAGAGTGAGTAAGTAACAGTTAATAAAGTTGTATGCAGGCTGGTTCAATGATAATTGATGAATATAGGGAGGAGAAATCAAGAATAGTTAAGCATTCATCAGGAAATGGTCCTGTTTCTAGCAGATCGTCTAAAAATGATTCGGCAGAAGTTGCTTTGTATGAATAATTATCTAGTTTGGCTCTACACCATTTAGCAAGGGCTTTTTCAAGTAGGAAAGTAGGAGATCTGAATTTTTCTAAAATTGGTCTTGCTTCGATAAGATTTTTATGGAGCTTAATATAGCGAAGAGATGAGGGCAGGCAGGTGCATCTACGATAATATGTTTTAAGAATTTAGGAAGGTCTTGACTATTTTTCAACAAGGTAGGATACATGGCTACATCAACTTTTTTCTTTATAATATCCTGGATCAAGTTAAAAATTCTTAGCACAAGACTTCCTCCGCCGAACAACCAACACAACCCTCCGTATACCACGCCTGGCACCAAGCTCCTCCACTAATGGAGCTTAAACATGATGTTGAAAGCATTACTAACTTTAAAATAGCCTATAGAAAATTTAATAATATTTTTAACCTCCTATGCAACGATAAGCACCCCATCAACCTTCTAAGAAATCCCGGCATCTACATCATTCCGTTCCGTAATATCGATCTCAATAGAAATGAAAATTACATTGGCTTCACTAGTCGTAATTTATCCCAATGGTTAAAGGAACATAAAGACAGTATATTAAAAGGCACAACCACCACAGCTTTATCTATATGTGCTTTAGAACATAACATGAACATCCATTGGCACGATGCCAAAATTATACAACACATCAATCACTGCGACGAAGGTTATTTTGCCGAAGCTCTACAAATTCAACACCGAGAAAAATCGGAAATTATCGTCAACATGCAGAAACCAGAAGCGCTCTCCTCTGTCTGGAAGTGGCTTAATGCTCATATCACGTGACGCATGTTTATTTATCCGTGATTTTAAAGTCTAACGGCTGATGATTGTCCTAGAATGGATCAAAAACGTTCCCGTTTAATTCTTGTTTACTCTGCTAAATAGTGCTACATTCGTTTGTTTTTGTTATCTTCTATGTGTTTTTAAAATTATGATAAATATGATGCAAGCTGCAAAAAAAAATGCATCACTGGTTGCATGCAGCTGCAGACAGCAAGTTTGAGACCTCTGCTTTAGAAAAATAAATCTTTAAAAGTCTAATAAACATAAGCACTAAATAAGCAGTCCAGAAGTAAACAACATAAAATAAAAGCTTAATCAGAAACGTTTTCGACCTTAAGCGGTCCTCATCAGCTTAATACAAAGGCATAAGTTGAAGAACAGTTAACATAAACAAAAAATGTTGCTGTTCTAGAACAAAGAACAAAATTCGAATATTTACAAAAAAGATAATTATCTTAAAAATAAATAAATTAAAAAATTTAAAAAACAATGTTATTAGGAATTTGCTTGCCTAACGCAAATTTCCAGGCTTTCGAAATAGAAACAGATTCTCTTTCATTAATGACGCTCCCATTCTTACTACCTGTAAAAATCCGTAATTGCTCTGCTATATATAAATCCTTTAAATCACGTATTTGCCTAACTATTTTGGCATCTTGCCATTTAATTACAACATCATTTTCGTACGCTCTTCTCGCTAAAGCTGTTGACATACAACCTTTTTTAACATCTCTTTTGTGTTCTAGTAATCTATTACCAAGATTCCTCGCCGTTGCCCCTATGTAAACTTCCTCTCTCTGCCTGTCTATGTTCGTTAAGGGTATTTCATATACTCCTGTACCTTCATCTTTCCCATATTCATCTTTAACGTTCTTCAACCAATTAAAAATCGTACGCGGTCTTTTAAAAGCAGGTTTCTTTTTACTTCTCTTCAATAAATTTCCCACAGTTTTAAAACTTCTAAGAGCATCCGGAAGTATTTCAAACCGCCTTTCAGTTTGCCTAATAACACCTTGCCCAAGACTGATTCCATGTTCATGGGCAGCCATATTCTTATTTCTCTGTTTTGACGAAGTCTCTTTCCAAATATTCTCTATGAGCCTCTTAGCATAACCATGCTTTTTTGCAATTTCCAAGATCTTTTGCATTTCTTCTTCAAATGACGCTTGAGTGTTACAGTGTGTTAATGCTCTGGCAATGTATGATTTAAGGGCTGCTTTCTTGTAGGTCCAACGGTCATTCGACCAGCGTGGGATTAAAACTGGAGTACTAGATGGTTTCCTGTATACCGACGTCTCTAGTGAACGGTTTCTTATTAAAATTTGTACGTCAAGAAAATGTATGCTTTCTCTGCTCATCTCCTCTAAAGTGAGCTTTAAACCGTAACTAGAAATAGTAAAGAGTTCTTTAAGTTCTTCCGACTTGTCTTCTTCTTTCCAGGCGACAAAAATGTCGTCTATATATCTTAGATAGATATTGGCTTCTTTAATGATGTCAGATAAGTGGGTCTCCTCTAAAGATCTCAGGACTAACTCTGCTAACGCCCCTGCAAGTGGGCTCCCGATTGGTACTCCGTTGACTTGCTTATAAAAGGAATTCCTGAATCTAAAAAACGAGTTGTAACAGAGGATATCAGCCAAGTCTCTACAAAGGGCTGGGCTAGAAGTTTGATTTGGAAGATTAGTCAATAAAAATCGATACAAACATAGGCAAGTCGGTGCTATGTTCAGGGATGGATAGAGTTTCTCAAAATCAAATCTTGTTAAGATCTGGTCTCCATCAACTTGTAGATTTTTTATTGCCTGAATAAACTCTACAGAGGAACTTACTACATACGGGTATTCTCTTAGCTTATCATTAATCCATCTTGCTAAAGATTTTTCTAGGTTGTACGATGGTGAACAGCATTTCTCCACAATCGGCCTAAAGGCTAGCAGCCCGAGGCTTTTTGCCTCGGGCTGCTAGCCTTTAGTCCCAAACCAGCATGCCCGAGGCTTTTCGCCTATGCAAAAACACATAAGACACCGCTAGCCTTTAAGCCGATTGTGGAGAAATGCTGTTCCCCACCGTACAACCTAGAAAAATCTTTAGCAAGATGGATTAATGATAAGCTAAGAGAATACCCGTATGTAGTAAGTTCCTCTGTAGAGTTTATTCAGGCAATAAAAAATCTACAAGTTGATGGAGACCAGATCTTAACAAGATTTGATTTTGAGAAACTCTATCCATCCCTGAACATAGCACCGACTTGCCTATGTTTGTATCGATTTTTATTGACTAATCTTCCAAATCAAACTTCTAGCCCAGCCCTTTGTAGAGACTTGGCTGATATCCTCTGTTACAACTCGTTTTTTAGATTCAGGAATTCCTTTTATAAGCAAGTCAACGGAGTACCAATCGGGAGCCCACTTGCAGGGGCGTTAGCAGAGTTAGTCCTGAGATCTTTAGAGGAGACCCACTTATCTGACATCATTAAAGAAGCCAATATCTATCTAAGATATATAGACGACATTTTTGTCGCCTGGAAAGAAGAAGACAAGTCGGAAGAACTTAAAGAACTCTTTACTATTTCTAGTTATGGTTTAAAGCTCACTTTAGAGGAGATGAGCAGAGAAAGCATACATTTTCTTGACGTACAAATTTTAATAAGAAACCGTTCACTAGAGACGTCGGTATACAGGAAACCATCTAGTACTCCAGTTTTAATCCCACGCTGGTCGAATGACCGTTGGACCTACAAGAAAGCAGCCCTTAAATCATACATTGCCAGAGCATTAACACACTGTAACACTCAAGCGTCATTTGAAGAAGAAATGCAAAAGATCTTGGAAATTGCAAAAAAGCATGGTTATGCTAAGAGGCTCATAGAGAATATTTGGAAAGAGACTTCGTCAAAACAGAGAAATAAGAATATGGCTGCCCATGAACATGGAATCAGTCTTGGGCAAGGTGTTATTAGGCAAACTGAAAGGCGGTTTGAAATACTTCCGGATGCTCTTAGAAGTTTTAAAACTGTGGGAAATTTATTGAAGAGAAGTAAAAAGAAACCTGCTTTTAAAAGACCGCGTATGATTTTTAATTGGTTGAAGAACGTTAAAGATGAATATGGGAAAGATGAAGGTACAGGAGTATATGAAATACCCTTAACGAACATAGACAGGCAGAGAGAGGAAGTTTACATAGGGGCAACGGCGAGGAATCTTGGTAATAGATTACTAGAACACAAAAGAGATGTTAAAAAAGGTTGTATGTCAACAGCTTTAGCGAGAAGAGCGTACGAAAATGATGTTGTAATTAAATGGCAAGATGCCAAAATAGTTAGGCAAATACGTGATTTAAAGGATTTATATATAGCAGAGCAATTACGGATTTTTACAGGTAGTAAGAATGGGAGCGTCATTAATGAAAGAGAATCTGTTTCTATTTCGAAAGCCTGGAAATTTGCATTAGGCAAGCAAATGCCTAATAACATTGTTTAAAATTTTTTCCCTCTATTTTAATGTATTTTGTTTTTTAAATTTATTAATTTATTTATTTTTAAGATAATTAGCTTTTTTGTAAATATTTGAATTTTGTTCTTTGTTCTAGAACAGCAACATTTTTTGTTTATGTTAACTGTTCTTCAACTTATGCCTTTGTATTAAGCTGATGAGGACCGCTTAAGGTCGAAAACGTTTCTGATTAAACTTTTATTTTATGTTGTTTACTTCTGGACTGCTTATTTAGTGCTTACGTTTATTAGACTTTTAAAGTTATTAACCTTTGAGAGCAGTTTGTTTAATGTTTTATTATGAAAAATAAATCATTGTTTAATCATAAACTATTGATTTTGTTGATCTTTATTTAATTTTATTACGATTAAATTTCATTATTGCAAATGGAATCTATTTCCAACATTATGTCTATAGAAAATTGATTCTTGGTTTACAAATTTCTTACTATATGAACTCACCTCAAGAATGAATTAATGTGCTATTATAAATATACTATATATTGTCAACTATTAGTTTTAACTACTGTTTTGAACAAATTTTCTAAAACACTTTTATTATTAAATAGGAAAAAATTTAATAATAATAAAATATTGTTTAAATAAATATTAATTTCTAATAAATTTCCAATTTAACGTTAAACTAACAATCTACAAGAATCCTTTCTAATATGTGCTTATTATATAGCACTTATTATAAAAATAAATAAAAGAAAAAATTAATAATAGATTCTTCTAAATTGATACACAGTAGGTCCTCAACTTACATAGTTTCAAATTTTGCAGTTTCAGAGATATATAATTGTGCAAATATTTTTATTTGTGTTGAATTTCTACAAAATGCAAATAAAAAGTTCATTATTGAATAATTTTCTTTTTTTTTAAAGTATCACAGTGGGCTCATTAATTTTATTTAGACATTCAATTTATAAATGTATGCGTGTTTGTATATATCAAAATTGAGTACTGCTGGACTCAAACGTTTTCAATTTAAATAGAAATTTTCTGAACAAATCAGCCATATAAATAATGGACCTATTGTATATAAATAAAATGATATTCAAATCATTATTATTACAGTAAATAATATTGGTTTGTTTTAATTTTATGGCACAAGGATCTCCTCGATTAAAGATAAACTATCTTAATAGTAATCAAAATTTTATATTTGAATAATTTTCAATTGAAATTTATTCTATGCAGATTCTTATAATAATAATAATAATAATTCAATTTTCCTAAGCAATAAAAGTAGTTACAAACCTTTTCAACTTTGGCAATATTTTTTAAAGGTAAGACCAAATTTTTTAAACTAGATGTTTTTGATCTTTCAAAACAGAGAAAACTATAAAAAGAAAAATATAATTAGTTTCAAAGCTATATTATTTGTAAGTAGTTAACATTAGAGTATTCTGAAATCTTTTTAGAATTTTATTTTTTCTTTATAATATAAAAATTTTTAAAAGAAAAGCATTATTTAAAATAAAGAATATATTTTTATATATATTCTTATCTTTTCCTATTTACTTCATAATTTAGATTAATTACTATTATCCTAACTTCAATTATATCTGAAAAAATCATCTCAACAATGCACTAAAAATAAATATTTATTAAAATATATTCAAATATGGAATAATATAATTATCTTCATGACAATTAAATGGATAAATTTTAATGTTTGACAAGACTATACAATTTTTATAACAATAATAAATATACATAAAAAAATATTGTGTATAGAAATAAGCCAATTTATGCAATTTTCAAAATACGGGAATACCTTGTATAGTGTGGTTAATTGGCTCCAAAGAACATCCACATTATGCAAAACCATATTGTTTGAGGTCTATTTATAATGGATTTCAATGCAATTTGTTTTTATTACAAAGATTTAGGATAATAAAAATATTTAAATATAAAAAATATATATTTATTTTTATTTAACTAAATAACAAAGAAAATCATTTTAAACTGATATAAAAGTTGTAGAAAACATTAGAACTTATTCATTGAATTCTCACATGTTATTTTATCAAACAAAGTGCCATTCTCATGACATTTTATAATTTCAAGCTTTTGCTCTAATGTCAATCATTTGCTTTTTTTTTTGTTACTCCAACAATGTCTTCTTTATTTTGTCTCTTTTCACCCATACTTAAATAATAAAAGAATATTAAATACTAATATTGACATAAATAATAAAATGCCACAGAGAAAGAACATGTCTATGTGAGAGTTAATCAAAAAATTACTGCATAAACATAGCTCTTGACTGTCGCCTGTGGCACTTGAGGGGCCGCTGATCAGTATTGCCAATGTTGATATATGTAATAATCTTGGTAATAATCAATCTTCCTGGTAATAATAAAAACCACATTAGACCAAAACACCACATTGTTCAAAACCTACTATGCAAGGTATTCCTGTATAATAGACTCCCGATTAATCATGGAGAAAATCCAGAAACCAGAACCATTGAGAAATTAATTTCCCTGAATAATCAATTCTTTGGATAATCTGAAAAATACTGAAAATCAGAATTATGGAAAATATGCATTTAATATTAAAAACAAAAAATTTGTTTATTTGCAGCAAGAAATTATTGCAATATTTGTAGTTTTAATTTGATTTTTAATTCTAATTTTGATGTCAATTGTTTAATACGGTATATAATAAAGAAAAAATCTGGGGCATTTAAAAATACTTCAAATATTGCAAATAAGATAAAACATTGATAATTAAACATTACTTCTGAATTGTGGATTAATCTCAGTTAATTCATGATCTGGATGATCAGGAGTCTATTGTATTTTAATTTCAGATTTAAGTAAATCACATATTCAAATCCATTTTCAGACTTAAATGAATTTTCCAGAAGCATAATACGATTTATTTTAGTCATCTTTTGTTACTTTTGATTTTTATATTTATACCTTTTATGTGTTTTCACTAATATTCTACAAAAAATATCTTTTGATATTAACTATTAATAATAAAATTTAAATATATATATATTTATTTATTTTATTATTGCAATTTTCTTAAATTCCAGTGAAATTAAACAAAAATATATATTTATTTATTTTATATAGGTGCAACAAAAATGTTGATCAAAACTTGAGGAATGTGTTCCATATACAGAAAGCATGAATTATTATTATGCTAATATAGATCCAGAAATGCTTGATTTCTGAGTTAAGATTTATTTTCTTTTCATATGATATGTAGATTATATAGCTCTATTAACAACATGTTAGATTAAATATTCAAAATGTTCAATCATATGAAATGTATCAGGAATAAATGAACATTTACTAATAATAATAAGAAGTAAATGTTCATTTACTCCAGAAATCCCCATAATGTTGAAATATTACCTCACAAGCTGCCACAATCCACATATAAAAATTTTCTATATTTTTCTCATCAAAAGAGAAATAAACCATAGCCTTTAAATGATCTTGTGATGGCAACAGAATTGATGTTTTGGTTGATGAAGTGGTTTTGTTAAAACATCAGCTGTCATCTGCTCTGTTGAGAGATATTTTATAGTAATGATGTTTTCTTTAATTGTATCTCGAATGAAATGATACTTTATGTCTATATGTTTAGCTCTACTGTGAAATACAGCATGTTTTGCTAACTCTGCTGCACTCTAATTGTCGTTCAGAAGTATAACTGGCTCTAAATTAGTACTTAGTATTTCATAAAACATGTGTTGCAAATGTATTGCTTCTTTTGTTGCTTCAGGCAAAGCAACTAATTCTGCCTCAGCACTTGAAAATGTGACAGTCTTTTGTTTTCTCGAGTCCCAGGAGATGGATGATCCACCAAGCTGGAAAACATCCAGAATATGATTTTTGGTGATTCTGACATCCATCCCAATCTGCATCTATTAACCACAAAGATTAAGGTTGTGACGCTCAAAGGTGATACCTAATTCTGCTGTTCCTTTTAAGTATCGCAGAACATGTTTTGCGGCAGAGAAATGTTCTTCAGTATAATTAAAATTGTACTGACTGAGAGCATTTACAACATATACGATATCTGGGCAAGTCGCTACGGCCAAGTACATTAGAGATCCAATTAATTGTTGATATGGTAATTTTTCCATTAATGTATAATCAGCATTTTTTGGTAACCTAAGTTTGTGATATGCATCCATAGGTGTTTTTCATACCAAAACGATCAAGTATGTCATTAATATATTTAGTCTGAGCTAAAGTGAGTGATCCTTTTGCATTGTTATGGATAAATTCGATACCAAGACAGAATTTTACATGTTCTTAGTCTGTTACTCTGAAAGCTTGCATTAAGAGCTCTTTGATTTTGTATAATTCTTTTTGATCATTTGTGGCAATAAGAATGTCATCAACATATATTGCAAGTATGATCATTGTGTTATTCTTACATAAAATGTAAACACATGGATCTGACGCCGTTGCTTTGAATCCTAACTGCACCAAATATTGATCCAGGTGTTTGTACTATTGATGGCTGGCTTGACAAAGTCCATACAATGATTTCTGCAAATGACAAACTTTAGGATTAGGTGATGACTGCAGTGATGTTAACCAATTTTTAGCAGTTTTGTGAACTTGAAATGCCGTAATTTGATTACAGATGAATTGTTCTAAGTATTTTGGAAGATTATCTGGTAGTTCCATATAAATTTCTTTTTCGAGATTGCCGTAGAGAAAAGCTGATTTGATATCCAATTGGTGAATAGATAGTCCAAGTTTAACAGATAATGCAGTGATAAGATGTATTGAACTTAATCGAGTCACTGGTGTGTGTGATTCAAAAAAGTCGATGCCATGTTGCTGGGTAAAACCTTTGGTGACAAGATGCACTTTCCTATGTTCGAGAGATCCAACTGCATTTTATTTGTCACATAAGACCATTCTGCAGCTCACAGCATTCTTATTTTGTGGTCTATCCGCAATATCCCATGATTTATTTTCGATTATCGATATCAGTTCATCACATATTGCATAATTCCATTCTTCTGAGTTTGAGCCACTGAGAGCTTCCTTAATGGGTACTGTGCAGACAGCTGCAATATCATAGTTATTAAAAATTAATGTGGAATCTACACTAGAAGAATCATCCTGATTTACGGATTCACTACGGATCATATTATATTTTACTATACTTAGAGCTCTTTAACAGGAACCATTTTTTTTTTTTTTTAAATGGTTTCGGTCTAACTTTGAGACCCTCATCAGTAATCTTTAAACATATTATTTTTTAACAACCGCTTTAGAACATTATACTTCTTTTAGAATGCACAGTTTTTCAAAAATTTAGCATTATTTTCGTTTTTTTAAAAGTTTTCTATATTCTTATTGGTTATTAAAAATAATAAGGAATCTCTCAAGCAACATAGGCAGCAGCACAGCCAAGGCTTTGGAGGTAGAAAAAAGAAAGGTAAACATGAACGTAATTAATGATAATGATCCCGAAAACCTCCTGATCTCATGGCGATAGTGTGCAAAATCTAATGTGTAAATAATATCAAATGAACACAAAAAAACCGTATATATACAACAAAAATTTTTTGCCACTAAGTAAAAACATCATACAGAAGGGTTGTTTATATGAATATTTTAGCTATTTCAATAACTAATAAGAATATAAAAAACTTTTAAAAAACGAAAACAAGGCTAAATTTTTGAAAAACTGTGCATTCTAAAAGAAGTATAATGTTCTAAAGTGGTCGTTAAAAAAGAATATGTTTAAAGATTACTGATGAGGGTCTCAAAGTAAGACCAAAAACGTTTTAAAATAAAAAAAAAAAAATAGTTCTTGTTAAAGAGCTGTAAATATAGTAAAATTGTTACTAAAGAACAAGAGTTATAATAGACATCATCATATTATATTTTTTGTGTGGTCGTCCCAGTAGACCAGTTCTAATGAGTTTTGGTTGCCCTGCACTTTTGTGAAGTTTCTCATCTGACTGTATTTGTAGTTCATTGTTTAGAGGTGTATCAGATGTTTCTGGATCTGGCTGTCTATCCTCCATTGGGATGATTAAATCGAGTTGATTTTGTGATTTATCAGCATTCTGATCTGGAATTCTGATATCAGGATGTGGAGGAGCATTGAACTCATCAAAAAATTTTACATCTCAGCTTACAATGGTCTTTTCATCTTTTTTCAAATAGATGCGGTAGGCTTTGGATTTGTCAGAGTAGCCAACAAATATCCCTTCTTTGCCATGAGGATCCAACTTAAACTTTAGTTAGATTTTTGTCAAGGATAATAACCTTACTTCTGAATATTTGGAAGTGCAAGACAGACGGCTTTTGTCCTGTCCACATCTTATATGGAATTTGCATCAAAATACCTTTGGATGGGCATCTACAGGTGCTCATCTCTACTTTTATTTTTAACGTATTTTCATTTACTACCTCCACTACCTCAGGCTCTGGAGCAGGTGGCACCGGAAAACAACGAGCAGGAAATTGAAATCTTCTTTGAGATTCCTCCTTCGCTGAAAGGCGGTGACATCTGTGACTTTTGTCATGGGCCCGGCATCGAAGAGGGCCCGACCATCGGCTTGAAGTGTTACATAACGTGTCCGATAGTTCGCAGGCTGCCGACAAAGCACCTAAAGCAGTCATACCAAAATAAACTTTTTTATATATAACAGTATGTAATGTATGGAATTTTGAATTTATTGTTTGCCTTTCTTAAATAAATACTTATTGTTTTATATGGCTTTTTTATTAAATCAAAGTGATGCACTTTTTTAAGTGGGGCCCGGACCACAGACTTGTCATGGGCCCAAAAATCTCTCTCAGCGGCCCTGGACATCTATTATGGATGTAGTTAACTGTAGCAACTGCTTCCGCCCATAGTGACGGATGCAGACCAGATTGTATCAGTAGACATCTAGCAATATCTTCCAGGTTCTATTCTTTCTCTCTGCAATTCCATTTTGCTGTGGTGTATGAGGGACTGTTAAACGTCTTTTGATGCTATGAGTCTGGAGAAAATTTTCAAAATGGCGATTGCAAAACTCTGAACCATTGTCAGATGCAGAGCTTTGAGTTTGAATCCACTTTGTTTTTGAAGCAAATTTTTAACAGTAATGAAAACATCAAAAAATACACTTTTGTCTTTGAGAAAACTTACTTCACCCCATCTTGTGTAGTCATCGATAAAGACAGTGAAATATCTTGCACCTCCAATGGATTTATTTCAAGTTGATCCACATAGATCTACATGTAAAATTTGCAAAGGTTCTGTTGTGTGTTGATCAGATGCATGTGGAAAACAAATTTGTGTCATCTTCCCTAATGCTCATATCTTGCATGGTTTTCAGTTGAAGAAACATTCAAACCAATATCACCCTTGGAATTTATTATTTACTTTATAATTGGAAATTTATTTTTCTTTTAAATGGCATAAATATAAAAAAAATTATTTTAGTAATAATTATAAAAATATATAACCTACTGTACATATATGTAATATAAATCTAAAATGCCCGAGTGCACGTGTGAGCTTTTAAGAGAGTGTTCATTCAGGTGGCCATATTTGTAATGCCATCTACTAGATCGCCTGTAGGTACTTCAAAAGTCATCGAACAAGATTCAGTTTTATTAGTTGTAGAATGTGGCTGGTGGATTACATAAAGATCATTTTCATGATCAGCTACAGTCATAATATTACCATAATTATTTATAACAATTATGATGTTTTCCTTGAAGGGAACATCGTAAAACCACATTTAGTGATTTTGGAAACTGAAAATAAATTAGTGTGAAGATCTGGCACATGTAGTACATCTTTGAGTGTCACTTTATGTTTAACATTGTTGTTTGTAGATACAGGAAGTTCACAAAGCCGATGGCAGTAATAGGCATTGTTTGATAATTTGTGAGATTCAAGGTATGCTGAAATCCAGTATAGAACTTAAAATCTTGGAGAGATGAACACATGTGGGAAGTAGCACCACTGTCCAAGCACCATTTCTACTGAGGTTGATTAATATGAAAACTCATTATTTCATCTAGATGTGACTGTTCAAATGCAGAATAGGTGCAGTCTGAGGTAACAAAAGAAGTATTCCTCTGCCTTTTAATGATATTAGGTTTGTTTGTTTTACGAGTGTCATTTACGAGTGTTATTCCTCAACAGTATGACTAAAGCGATGTCAATAATTACATTGAGGATGTTTGGGTTTTGTGCTGAAATTACCTTTATTATTAGGTTTAAAAAATTGGTTAGATGATCCTTTGTTATTTCTTCCTTTAATGAAGAATGCATTTGTGCAAGTTTTCTCTCTTCTAGCATCATGCTCTTCAAATATTTTTACTTTTAACTGTTCGGGTGATAGGAGTGTGTCGCAGGTTTCTAAGGAACATTGGAAATTCTCAAAAGTGTCAGGAAGACTGTATAAGAAGATAACAGTCAATAGATCTTTATTAACATCTAATTCCATTTCCTGCAGCTTATTGACTGTATCAAAAAAGTTTCTGATGTGTTCTCGCACGTCATCTCTATCAGCCATTTTATTTAGTATAAGACGTTTTAGTAGAGAGGTCTTTTTGGCAGGACCTTTTGATTAATATATGGACTCTAATTTGAGCCAAATATCTCTTGAAGTTGAGCAATTTTTTATTTGTTTCAATTTAGAGGCACTAATAGATAAAATTAGGTCAGATTTGGCTTTCAGATCTGCAGAATTCCATGCCGCTACTATTGTTGTAGAATCTGCTTAGATATTGCACTAGAAACATAACTCCAATTATCATTCTTTATGAACAGTGCTTGAACTTGCATTTTCCAAGTATCACAATTGTCTTTGTTTAATGGTTCAATATGTATAACGTTAGCCATTCTCAAAATGATGGAAAATAGCAATCACTTCGATAATTAATAATTTTTTTAAAAGAAATAGGCGAACAGTAACATTTTTGTTGTATTTGAAGTTATGTGGAAAATGGCAAGCACAAGGTCAGCGAGAACTAACACTTGAGAAATTGTTAAATGTTCACTTTGATGAAAAACAAGCGTTGAAACTAGTTTCGGTGAAGAGTTGCTTACCTCAGATCTTGTCTGGGCCCATAATCTGTTATTTTTGGCAGTGGATACAACTGGATCTAAAAGTAATGACCATACCACACAAAAGCAGACAACAGAAGAAGGAATTTTATTTATATTATTAGTCAGTGACTGGGTACAAAAGTTAAAAATGTGAATGAGAGATGTCCTACATGTGTACATAAGATGTCCTAGTGGAAAAAATTAGCACTAACAAAATAGTAAAAATATTTGTATTTATAACTAACACATTTAAATATTAATGTAGAATAAAAATATATATTATCAATTGTAAGACTGTCCTACGAAGAGTAGGACATGTGGCAATCCTAAAAGAAATATTAAAATAAAAGTAAACAATAAGCCAAATAAGTAAGATAAATCATTTATTCGAAAATGTTTTAGGCTATCTATGTAGCCTACCTCAGTTGAAATACAGATCAAAGAAGTTTCCTTTCATCCTTTCTGATCTGACAAAATAAGAGAACCAATCAGTGATTAGTTCCTGAAATCAACAAAACTGCAGGTGGAAGATTATCTTTCCATACACATTTTTGAGAACCCGACAAACTATTCCTAAAAAACATTATTACTATTATCATCACAAGATGCCAATATTTTAGGTACAAATAATAATAATAATAATAATAATAATAATAATAATAATAATAAACATAGTCGCTATCTTAAAAATTAGAATTATATAACATCATACTATGCAAAAAACATCCACAGTAAAGAAAATATACGGTTTACATCTGCACTTCCTATAAACATTTTAACAAAAATAAACAACTTAAATCTTGCAACTATAAATCTATTCATACAGCATAACATTCACAGTTAAGTATTGCAATATTCCCATTTAACAATAAACATTACTTTCACAAATACAGGGTGAACCAAAATGAATGCAACAGCAGCGAAAAAGTTAAAGTCCGGTGTAAGTTAAAAATTGTATTTATATCAGCTGGTATGATATAAGAATTCAGAAAAATATCGAACGTTATTGTTTACACTGAATGAATACTCCAAACAAGAAAACGCGTAGAAAATCGAAAAATAAAAAAAAAAGTTAGAAACGGAATATAAACCAATGATGATAAACCAGAGTAAGATGCATCGACAGCC
>AYEL01088504.1:0-54178 GCA_000484575.1 Olivierus martensii
TTTCTTGAGCTTAAATTAACCTGTGATCTTGAAAATTTAATCAATTAAACATGTTAACTACACAAATACATTGTCCAAATTTCATTACTCTACAATAATTTTTTCTTGGTGTTGGGATTTTTTTTTCCGTCAGTGTATATCTGTTCCGAAGCTTGGTAGAATTCTCAAATACAGTATTTAATTTTTTTATTGTTTTGTACATAAAACATTCTACTAATTATATTATACTTGTTCATTTTTCCACACTAAATAATAATAAATCAAATATAGAACTTTGAAGATCATCTTTGTCGGTCAGTCAAAAGGGTTAAACTTTGTTAAACTTCAAGTAAAATGTATATATTGGGTTAAGGGTTAAATATGAACAATATATCCTTCCTTATAAACTTCAAGTAAAATGTGTATAGAATGCCAAATCGTTAAAAGCATTATTGAAGTGGATTTTACTTTTCCTAATAATCTGGATTTAAACTACAGTGAAACCCCGCTCGTGCGTTCCCGTATCGTACGACTTTCCCGCTTTAAAGAGTAGGGAGGCAGAGGAAACCGAGAGGAACCAGTCTCCTCGAATTTAGTTGGGCAGTCGAGTCTCAGCTACGAAAAGGAGCAGTTACCTCCTCCTGTTGCTCGAAGACCCATCCGAAAAGCAGTCCTTTAATAATAGATCATCGAGACCCAGCCGCAACCGTTAAACTGTTAAGAAATTAGTGAAAGAACTGGTGAACTGTAAGATAAAGATAAAGAACTCCTACCAATAATCCAGAAATTGTCAAGAAAAGTACCCCTGTGTTTTGTTGAAGCCAAAATAACAAAGACATTTATCCTTCTTGGGTGATTTGTATTGACTAACTATTTGTAAAAAACTCTCTCTTATAATAAACATGTTAATAATTGTTAAAGTTGTTGTCTGAGTCAGTTCTGTGTCTGAACACTCCGTCGTTCTCTTGTCCTACCTACGCGAAGCCCACAACCGCTCAAAAGATCATATTAAAGGCGCATAATTATACCCTACTAATGTTAGAACTTCCTACCTACGCGAAGCTCACAACCGCTCAAAAGATCATATTAAAGGCGCATAATTATACCCTACTAATGTTAGAACTTTGCAAATCTGTGGTACTAACTTAATATTAACGCATAATAAAATATTTCAATAAATAATTATTTGACGTTAAGTTGAACGGACTATAATAATTCTTTTTAATGAGCGTAATTATGGATACTAACATCGAAACTTTTCCAACTATGGCACCAAAAATTGACTATAAATTTTAAAAAAATTTTTAAATTAGGTCTGTCCAACTTTATGCACATACTCTATAATCTTTGAGAAGATCTGTAAATGTTTGAAACGGAAATATCTTGAAGCAAATAATCATAATCGGAAAATTATTGAAATGGAGAATTTCTATTAAACAGAAATGTCTAAATACAGTACTTACCTTTCCTACAGTAGTAGTACCCGATCTTTCCAATATTATCCAAAGTTTATGTCTGATACTTTTCCAATCTGATTGATCGAAATTCTCTTCTTTGATACTTTCTATAGCCTTTTGATAGAGCTGAATGTAGGAATTGGTTCTATTCATTTCTTCCATAAACTTTTGAGCACAATAATAATCCAAATGTAAAATGGAGAAACCCCAGTAGTCCAGAATATCCTTGAACTGTAGAACACACATCCGTTCTTCGAAGTGCATTTTTTCGTTATAGTAACAATTTAATATAGAGTTAAAGAATTCGCATCTTTGATCAAAGAAGAACTCTTTGTTATCCGAATCAAACTGTTCGAAAAGTTCTTTGGTTTCATTCCAAGTTGTGGCTGCATAAATTCGTCCTAATCTAGTTTCTGGTAAATTCTTCAAAATACCAAAGAAACATTGATATTTCGTTCCGCCTAAGTTGAGAGTAACGATATCTTTATCTGTCAATGAATATAAATTGGCCATTAGAAAAAAAAAAAAATTAAGAAAAATTTTCGTATTTAATCAAAATTTGTTGACTTTTTATTTTGTATTATTTACGCTTGTTTCGTAACAGATCATTATTTTATTGACAATATCTTACGTAGAATTCCAAAATGAGTTCAGTTTACAAACTAAAATAATACTATATTTAAATTATTTAAAATAAAAAACAAAAATAAATATTGTCCGTCTACGAAAGCCGCGCCTAGCTAAAGTGGATGAGTCCAAACGCGAAAGGGAAAATTAAAATAAGCTTCCATTCAACTTCAGTTATCTTGCGTTTGAAAACATCCAAGTGCGAAGCTGTCATCCCTATATTGTCACTGAACTCGTTCAGTTAGCGCACGCGTACTTGCGAAGATGGTCGCGGCTAAGCTGGACGGACAGTATATACATTGTATATAGTAGAGGTGGCCAAACTTCATGCCACATAGGAGAATCTCAAATACTCGAGAGCCGCATTTCCTTTCTGGATCAATGAGATCAGCATCATTTTTCGGGTTATCTTAATAATGATTTCAAAAATTGTTTATTTCAGATGAATAATATTTTTTACAATAAATAAAAAAATAATATATCTGTAATTTGTTTAACTTAAATAAGTATTTACTTCATATTTACTATTGACTTTCATGGTATGGAGCCACATTGAAGGTACCAAAGAGCCGCGATTTGTCCACCCATAAAGTATGATATAGGGCTATTATATCATACTTTATATAGTATGAACGGATGTCCGGCTCTGACAAGAAAAATTCTGTGGTGACTCTAGTTCACGAAAAAGGGAACCACTTTGAGAGGACTAAAGCAGGGGAACTTGTTGAGCTATATGATTGGTCAATCACCAAACGAGGCAACCTTTATTTTCATCATAGATTTTATGATTTTCACCAATTTTTCACCTATCAACTGTTACCATTTATCTAAACCATGGTCTTTAGATAGTAAGGTTCTAGGTGGTCTTTAGATCTTCTGATGTTGAAAATATCTTCTATCTAAAGACTATGCTTAAACGAATGGTTTAGCCCTCTCAAAGTGGCACTCTCTTTCGTGAACTAAAGTCACCAAAGAATTTTTCTCGTCAGAGCCGGACTATACTAATATCATATTTTATATACAATATATAGAACAGATATCTTGCTGATGTTGAAAGTCAGGTTTATAACAGCAACAAAATAGCTTGATTCTGCTTTTCACAGAATTGTCAAAAGTGATATCATTCGATAGATCTCAACAAACTGGTCAAAAATTATAATAGAATCATGGGCGAAAACGGCACCGATTAGAAGATATTCCGAAAAATTTACCTTCAAATGGGTAATGAACTAAAACTGCTGCCATGTTGAATGAGAAGTAAAACGTCACGTGACGTAATGATGATAAATTGCTATAATTTTACAGCTTGTTTTAAACGCCAAAAACCCCGGGAATTATTCTTGCGATTATGAGGGTTATGACTTTATGCTGAAATCCATAAATTACTTGTGTGATTTATGGATTTATATATTATATATATTTGCATCAAGATGTATAATTACATCTTAAAAGTGTTTTGCCAAGGAGTTTGAATATAGTTCTTGCGCGACACTTTCAAGATGTATTACAGTAAACTCCCGTATAACGTGCTCTCCAATAACACGAATTCATGTAATTATACATCTTGAAAGTGTCGTGCAAGATATTATCACTTTCAAGATGTCGTCACGCACAAGTATCGATACTTCGTTATTGTAAGTACTTTTTCATATATCTACTTATCGGTTCCGTTTTCGCGACTGATTTATATACCGATTTACTATTAGTAATATGAGTAAAAATTTGCTTTGCAAAAATCTCGGTTTCCGTGAAAAGCAGAATCTTGCCAACAAGATATATTAGCGTAAATATATATTAAGGTATCTGTTCTATACATCAGAGGTGGCCAAACTGCGGCTCTTTGGTAACTTCAATGTGGCTCCATACCATGAAAACCAATAGCAAATATGAAGCAAATACTTATTTAAGTTAAACAAATTATAGATATATAATTTTTTTTATCTGTTGTAAAAAGAATTATGCATCTATACGAAATAAATAATTTTTGAAATCATTATTAAGATTACTCGAAAAACTGAAGTTAAAAAAAAAATTATATATCTATAATTTGTTTATCTGTTGTAAAAAGTATTATGCATCTATACGAAATAAATGCATCTGAAATAAATAATTTTTGAAATCATCATTAAGATTATCGAAAAACTGATGCTGTTCTACTCATCCAGATGCGGCTCTTGAGTATTTGAGATTCTCCTATGTGGCTCCTAATGATATGAATTTTGGCCACCCCTGACATATATACTACTAATAATATTAATATAACTTATAATAATAATTTGCGAACAGCTTATGACAAATTGTATTAATCTTTCTTTTATAAAACCAATCTTGATAGTGGAGTAACACCATAAAATTTTTCTCAAGTCTTTATTATATATTTTTTTCGTCTGTCATTTTTCCCTACCAGAATCTGATAGTGAAAATTTTTCTCAAGTCTTTATTATATATTTTTTTCGTCTGTCATTTTTCCCTACCAGAATAGTTTTATTACATTGTGAAGATTCACAGATTAAACATGTATAGTTGAAAAATTGCTTAAACACATATTTTACATAAATAAGTAAATTTTTTCGGTCTTAAAAAAAAGTTATGATACTTGTCTTTTATAGGGGCCCTCGCGACGCGACTGATCGCGTCCAGTCACTTCGCGGTCAGATAATTTTAGATCACGTGGTTCTTTAACAACGGAATTATCGATTCGAATTTTATATATTAGTTGGTGGGCGGCAGGTACGTAACTACGGATGGGCCCGGCTGGGCCATGGCCCATGCATTGAAAGTGCTGGCCCACCCTGAATATATAACCCGAAATGTAAATGGCCCATGCGTTGAAAGTGCTGGCCCACCCTGAATATATAACCCGAAATGTAAAATTGAAAACAGCAAGAGTTCAACTCCACATAATCCAAGATGCCTCGAGTTTTGTAAAAATGAAAATTTACAACCGAATACATTAAACATTCATAATCCAAGACGCTTTTTATTCCATAAATATGAAAATAAAAAACCACAAGCATAATTTAATTTCACATAATTTCATGCTAATAGCGATAAAAAAATTTTTATTTACAAGATGCGAAAAAATGCGTCCTTTGCACATTTTACGCAGTACTTAATGCGATTAGCTGGAAAGAATAAATAAAAGTTACAAAATACTGGTAAATATAACTATTTATTTGATATCCGCTCAAAATAATGCTGTGATTTTTTCCTTAATGATGCAAAACGATCGATTACTTGGTCCAAATCGAGAGCTTTTGCGATTTTTCTCTCCATGAACATGATTGCTAAATTTCTTAACCGATCATCAATCATTCTGTTACATAAATACGATTTAATAAAGCGCATACGGGAGAATGTTCTTTCACATCGATCCATCCTTGGCCCACCCAAAAACATATCCTGGTTACGTCCATGGTGGGCGGCGAATCGTATAGTTTTTTGGAGTGAATCTTTAATGGAATTGTCGATTCGTATTTTATACATTAGTCGGTGGGCGGCGAAATTCTGTTGTGTTAAAGATTCATTCCAAATAAGCTATACATTAGAGAATTGAAGATTTACCGCCCATCGACAGAACCACGTGATCTAAAACTATCTGACTGCGACGCGATCAGTCGCATTGCGGTGGCGCGTCGCGGGGGCCCCCTATAAAAGACAAGTACCAAAGTTATTTTCATTCCTTTAAAATGATTGAATAGCGCATATTTTCTGTCTCCATTATTTATAAACAAAGATATCTTTTCCTAATAGTTAAAGATCTGTTACGCTTACTTTTGACTAAATATATTTTAGTTACAAGTTTTGCACTCCAAATTCATCCTTTTGCAAATCAACTTCGCTTTTCTGCAAATGAATTTCATTCTTTCTCAAAACAAATGTTTCTACAAACCTGTTTTTTAAGTTTATGTAATAAAAACGAAATCACAAATAATTTTATTGTTAATAAATTCAAACTTTTATTGATTGTGATACAAAGATATACATGAAATACTTTAAATTCCCCTTGCACTGACGGATTTCTTTTCTTTTATTGTTTCCTCCATTGTGTTTAATATCTCTGAACTTAATTTAGCATTCCTTTTGTCACCGCGTTTCTTTTTTTCTATTCTAACAACACACAACGATTTTTGTTAAACTTATTTATAATGAATTTCGCAGTGTTATTAAATTAATATCTGTGATTTCAGCTGATTCACTGAATGTTTAACCATCTTCACTTTTTTTTTTTCTTTTTTACCAAAATTGAAACGATCATATGCAGGGGAGCGAGTACATCAAACAAAAGGACTCCTTAATCAAATCTCGACGATTCTGATGACACAGGACCTCCAGAAACTGACTCACAAGTCAGTAGATGATGTAGTGTTTGTGACCATTTCCAGATTCTGAAAATATTTCGGAATTTACTACAAAAACGTCTTAATCGAATAAAAGTAAATCACTCAAATTATCACAAAGGTAAATTGATAACAATATCGAATTTAAGATTATTGGACTTACGCAGAAATTTTTTTTTTTTTGGACGAATTAGCCGCGTAAATCGGAAACCTACCAGTAAGGACCTCGTTTAACGTTGCCTTATCTAACGCTGTTTCATTAATATGTTACGAATTTGCAAAGATCAAGACATTTTCTAATAGATTATTGTTTGTAGTTGCCCTAATAGCAAAAAGTAAAATTAATTAATATTAAAAAATTTAAATTTTTACGGTAACGAAACTGAATAAAGTCCCATTTTCTTATGTTTCCTGCATAAGCATGAGAAAATGTGTTGGAAATGTATATAACAATAGTAGTTGCAGAAAATCAGATTTTATATGACTCCCCTAACTCAAGTACAGTATCATTTAGCATTTTTCTCTCACTTTATTCATTTCAGTGCTGAAATTAAAATAGATATTAATATTCTAGAGTTTAAAAAGATAAAAATCAACTTTTCAGGGAGCAGCCAGAAATGATACCATTGGAGAGATAGAGGCTGATCAAAAAATTATTGTTAAAATTATATAACATCAATTAGTATAAAAACAGTACACAGTACATAATAATATACATGGTTGATTAATTGATATATATTTTAAAACTGACAAAAATCAGTAATATTTCCGAGACCTGTTTAATCCGTCCCCAAATTATCGATTAAACTAAGATTTTTACCAATCTTCAAGCTATGAATGCAAAAATCTAATAGCATCCAGGCCTAGTACAATTTTTATTTAGATTTCAAATCTGAATAAAAAATCATACTAGTTTTTAATTCAGATTTGGATGTTTCATTTCAGATCAATTACTTTATTTAAAAATACTGAGCCTATTCTTGTCATAATAAATAACATTTTATTAGCAATAGCTTCTCATTTAATTTTTTTCTAACTTTAAATATTGTTTGAGCATTCTTTTCAACTTGGAAAAAATTGTTAAAATAGATATTTTGTGTGTTTTTGATATAAAATTGTAAATATTGATCTCTAAACTTAGAATATTATTAACTTTTTATATATAATATTGTAAATAATTAAACTGAAAAAAGATAGAAAATAGCATGTTTCTGCAGCTGAAGAGGGTAAAATAAGCCCAAAAGTAGAGTAAGATCCTGTTTAATGTGGGGGATGTGTTCCAAAAAAAACAAGCGCTAAACGGAACACGTTAAATGAGGTCATCTTAACACATAAATAATGGGAATAGGTAAAACGAGACAGTGAATAAAAAATATACATATCTTTTTTTTATTTTGTAACATGTATTATTACTATTGAATTACATTAATTACAGACATTTTTATTGCTAATATCGATTTGTATTCATATTCATGAAAACCAAAAATATTCAAGTAAATAATTTGTTAGGATGTCTTGTATTGTTAATAATTTGTTTGTGAAGAAGAAGGTTCTTCCTCATTTGATACTTTTTGTTTTTTTGTTAACAATCATCTAACAAAAAATCATTTGCTTTTTTGTCTTTCGTTTAGCAAGCAAGCAACTATCAATAGCAAGACATCGCATCCATGACCAAAATTATATCTAATTTTAATAGAAGTAAAAGGCACTTCTTGCCTTTTACTTCTATTAAAATTTAGATCATTTTGTATAAACTGATCCATAATTTCCATAATAGTGGATAAACTTTAACTGTAAAATAATGTTGATAAATATGAACTGTTGACCATAGCAGACTTTCATATGTACTGCATTGAATTGATATCAAAGGCATTGTGAGACGGCATAGAGTATCAAAGCAACAAATTAGTGCGATTTTGGATTTATATGAGGATAACAATTTGAAAAACTACACTAAAGTGAATCAATAAAAAATATAAAAGTTGAAAAAAGCTGCATTATATTTAAACAGCATTAAACGAAGCAGCATTAAACAGGGTTTTACTGTATTCTTTTATTTGTAATTTCTTATATTAAAGATTCAATAAGTTTGAAGTAATTTTGTTTTATTAAAGATATATTAAAAATAATCCAGTAAATTCTACTTCTGACACGATAAGCATATATTTATTTTGGTTAGCTGACTACTGCATTTGTGGTTTTGACTAAATTCTTTAAAGTCTAAAGGTTATTTTGAAAGTATACATATCATTTTGCAAAATAACATTTTTCATAATTTTTGTAAATAACATTCATTCCTTTATTAATTACGACAATTCTTATAATGACCTAAAGATTTTTAAATAGAAAATACATTGTTAACTAAAATGTCTGCATCATATTTTAATTATTTCTAATACAAAATTATATTGCAAGTAATATTTCATATATAGTATAATAATTATTAATCTATAATGGTCTTGGTTTGTGAAGTCCAGAAACTTCAAAATTGATTTTCGGATTATTAATAGTTCCAGCAGGTAAAATGTTCCGAATGGCATGATTATCATATATACAATGTGTTAATTTATGAACTATACTGTAAGCTTCCCCAGCTTGAACTTGTGTAAGAAGCATAATGACTTGTCTAAAAATTGAATATAAAAATTAATATCAAAAAATATTATTATTTTTATTAATATTATATCCACTGTATAAGTTAATAAAAATCAAGACAGGAAAAAACCTTGCAAATAAATATATTGATAAATTTTGATATTTTAAACAGGAATATGGTAAGTATGTTTAAGTTTTTATGTGAGTATTGTATTATGTTTATGTTGTCAAAACTTATTATATTAATCAGTCTGCATATTTGCTTGCATCAACAGAAAAAAGCCTTGGTCTAAAGAGTATCCTGAGGGTTTCATATAGTATTGATAAAACCCCCCTGATATTATTTGCTATTTTAGTATGTTTTCCATTATTAATGAATATTAAACTTTTACAAAAGAATCAAAATTGTAATTGAAGATTTAAAAATTCAGGAGTTGGAGTTGAGGATTTGTGCCAACTCCATAGTCTTTGTATATCCTTGCAAATGAACGGAGCTTACAATCCCAACCATGGGCCACTCACAGTCATAGTAGGATGGGATATCAGTTGAAAAATTTAATTCAATGAGCAGGTACCTCTCCTGAAAAATTATGGAACTCAGATCTGAAATCAAATCCAAAAATTCAGGTTATAAGGTAATGCTATATCATGCTGCCATCCATTTGTCACTGGAGTGTTGAATTGGATTATGAAATTATGTATTACTTCTCTTTAACAAGGAGTATCTAACTCAAATTTGAAACTTTCACTCATTATAGATTTCTAGCAAAATTAGGTAAATCAAAAGTTAGGTAAATTCTTGTAAATCAAAGTTTGGTATAAATTATATTTGCTTGTAAAAATACAGATTTTGTAAACTGGGAGTGACTTGTAATTACAGTACTGAGCTTGATTTTGCAATAATATGGACATAATAATTTCTATATAATAATTCATTAAGTTATATTCCATATTTTTGTGAATTTTATATCTAAATATTAATTTCACAAAATCTACATTAAATTTTTATTTAATTTAGATTAAATAAATTAAATAAAAATTTAATTTATATATATATATAAATTAATATATATGCTATTATTATTAGCTTATACATATATATATATAATAACTAATTCTGTCTTCTCAAATTTTTTCCATTAACATCTCTTATTTAAAAATTAATAGGAAGTTAAATTATAAAATTATTATAATAATTATAAATTTTCTATTAATGTAACTATAAACACATAAATAATACTTCCATACTTAATCTTATTCATTCTGCTTAATTTGACCCAAAACAAATTTTATTCATAATATTAACTGATCATGAGTCTTGTTTTGAAACCAAGCATGATTTATTTATTTTTTCAATAAGAAAAAAATAAATAATCAAATAATATGCCCTGACAAATAAATAGGAAGTCATATTAATAAATTTTAATTTTTTTAAATAATCAAATATATCAGAAAGCTGAACTTTGTTGAATGACAACACTAAAACACCAATTATTTACTTTCAGTCTCTCTCTCTTATACTACTTTCAGGTCACCATATTGAAAAAAATCGATGCACCCTCTATAGTCATTTTGATTCATGAATAAACAAATATAAACAAACTAGTTAACCCTCGAGCCTGGGAACAGCCAACATTTTTCGATTGAAAAAGCCAGAAATTGAAGTCAAATAACAAAAATAAGTGTACAAACATAAATAGGAAGTAAACTATGATAATTTAAAATAAAATTTATAAAGAGATTGCAATTTACTTTTCTAAAAGATACAATTAAAAATTTGAAGCAAGAGAAAATAGTGATGGCAGCACTTCCAGTCTTGAGAGTTCCGGTCCAGTTCACACATGCTCAGAAACAGGACTGGGGAGCTGGAGCTGGAGTCGGAGCCATGGAGCCAGGAAGTCTTGGAGGAGTCGAAGTTAGAGCCAGAGCTAAGCTGATCATACTCAGTGGAGCCAGAGCCATTAAAATTTCTGCTGGCTCCAGCTCCTAACCATCTATCATATATACTCAAATATAAGCTGATCCCCGACTTTAGAGTTTGAAAATTGGTAAAAATGCACAACCCATGTATAAGTCTACCCCGACTTTAGCATTTAAAATTCAATAAAAATTTGAAATCAATAAATTAAGCGATCTTTGATTTTTAGTTACCGATATATTAATACCATTTGCCAAAATAAATATTTTATTGAAACTTTAAATATATACTTATAAAATAAATTATTATAATACAAATAACAATATATCAATTTAAATGATGATATGATAATAAGGTAAGTGAAGTTTCATGGTAGTGGTCATTCCAAAAAAACCTTTATAGTGATGGAGCCAGAACCAGAGCTAAAGCCTCAGTTTTAAAACAATGATGCTGGAGCCTATTTCAAGCCAGCTCCCCAGCCCTGCTCAGAAACATGAACTTCACATGCTTATTCGTTTATTATATATGATTCTTTAAACTCTTCAAATTATTGTTTGAATTTGGAATGACAACAATTAATGACAAAATGTGAACAATATATGTGCCATGATAGTCCAACTATTATGTCCAAATATGAACAAAATTCTGATGTATGTAAATACATGTTTTCATTGCAACAATACACTAGGAATTTTTCATAATGATTAAATATAAAGAATTAAAATATATCTATTCATTTATCTGCAAAACAGGTCTGATATTTGGTTACAAAATTCTACAAATGTTATATAATATATAATATCTATTCATTTATCTGCAAAACAGGTCTGATATTTGGTTACAAAATTCTACAAATGGAATTTTTGTGCCCAATCTTATGTAGACATATATGAACTTCTTAGCCTGTATTTTTTTTACACAATACTATATTTGAATATCTAGACTAAGAGATATATCCCTTATACTACATTCAAACTAGCAAAGTTAATCAGTTTAAAAGTAAACCCAATCAAGTTAACCTGGAATCCGGTAATCAGAATAATTTCAGTGTTCATATGAGCAGTGCTCGAAATAATTTCAAAAATCCAGCAGCAAAAAAAAATAGTTTCAAGCAAAAAAATTAGTTCAGCTTTCTGATATATTTGATTATTTAAAAAAATTAAAATTTATTAATATGACTTCCTATTTATTTGTCAGGGCATATTATTTGATTATTTATTTTTTTCTTATTGAAAAAATAAATAAATCATGCTTGGTTTCAAAACAAGACTCATGATCAGTTAATATTATGAATAAAATTTGTTTTGGGTCAAATTAAGCAGAATGAATAAGATTAAGTATGGAAGTATTATTTATGTGTTTATAGTTACATTAATAGAAAATTTATAATTATTATAATAATTTTATAATTTAACTTCCTATTAATTTTTAAATAAGAGATGTTAATGGAAAAAATTTGAGAAGACAGAATTAGTTATTCAATGTTTCAATTTGGCTTTTCCCACAATTATTCTATTTAGTAATTAATTAATAAATTATCAGGTAATATTGTAGCTAACAAAGTTAGAAATATCCAAAATACTGTACTTCCTTAAAGGTGCCTCTCAATAATTCAATTCACTTAAATATCTTTATTTGTTATATTTATCTACTTATAAGTTAATAATAAAGAATTGTCATTTGTATAACTAAAGATTTTATTGGTTTGGTAAAACCTGAAACTGGAGGAAGGACATTTTCTTTACTACTCACGTCGTAAGTATCATGTTACATATACTGTACATTCAAACATTAATTTCAGGCAGTGAAATAAATACCCATCATTTCAATAAACAGCTATTAGACCATTCACTAAAATATTTCAGAAATTCACAAAATTCTCCACAACCACATGTAATCAGCACAAAACAATGCAAATGGCAAACGATCTTCTTTTTTCTTCTTCCTTTATCTTTCCAAAAATTCTTGAAATCAATTGAAGCACAAACATAGGAGATTAAAAACTAATTTATTTAGAAAACATTTTAGAAACGTAGGAAATTAAAAACTAATTTATTTAGAAAACGTTTAGGCTATTTGATAACTTTCCGAAAATTACCTGAGTTAATAAGTGACAATCAAAATGCACATTGCAAATCTCTCCAGGGTATGACAGTATTAAAAATCCCAACGGAATTTTGACCCCCCCTTTTATCTTACCCTCTAATTAGGTTCCTGAGTTCATTGGTGAAGGTCTCATAAGGGGCAAAAGCCCCGTTCTCAAGTTATGGGGTTCCAAAGTTGGGGTTCAAAACTACATTTCTTTACGATTTTCTGCAAAACTTTACAGATAATCGGATATTTTAAATGATTATAGATGTATCTTATCATTCAGAATTGAATGCAATCAATTTAAATAAGCTACGACTTGTCTTTACGAAGTTACGTAATTTTTTCGCTCATGATGATATATCCATTCGAAAGCTTGGTAGAATTCTCTAAATATTTAAATTTTTTATTGTTTGTATGTAAAACATCCTATTAATTATATTACATTCCTTCTTACAAATCTTGCTGGGGTACAACAGTATTAAAAATCCCAGCGGAATTTCGACCCCCTTTATCTTACCCTCTAATTAAAGACTTCTGAGTTCATTGGTGAAGATCCCATGAGGGGCAAAAGCACTGTTCTCAAATTATGGGGCTCCAAAGTTAGGGCTCAAAATCACGTTTCTTTACAATTTTCTGCAAAACTTTTATAGATAATTGGATATTTTAAACAATTTTAGATATATTTTATCATTCCAAATCAAATGCAATCAATTTTTATAAGCTACGACTTATCTTTACAAAGTTACGTAACTTTTTTCGCTTATGATGATACACTGACGGAAAAAAAAATCCCAACATGTGTAACCTTTATTACTTGATAAAGGTCTTAAGAAAATGCAGAATCTAAATTACTTGATAATCAGTCTTAAGAAAATGCAGAGAACAAATAAAAGTGCTCTTGGGTGCTTTCTTTTCAAACTTCAATAAATGTAGCCATTCTTTTTGTATTTTGATATTTTTTGGGAATCGATATAAAGAAATTGTTGCTGATTGTTTGCTCTTGTGTTATGGTATGCTGCAATAATGATTACTTAAACTTATTATTCTTCCTCTTTTTTCCAAATTCCATAATAAAGCTCACTTACAGCATACATATAATGACAGCAACCAGTCTACTATACTACTATCAGTAATTTTGCAGAGAGACACCAGTTGGCAGATCATTTGTTTTGATTCACTAATAAGTTGACCTCTCTGCTTCAGAGTTTAAAAATTAGTAAAATTTAAAACCTCTGCATAAGCTGATTCCTAACTTTCAAGTTTTAAAACAATATGACAATCATTGGAATAGATTATTTTTTTAATTTAAAAAACTTTTCAAATTTAGTTGATTTCTAGAATAATGATGACTGCTTAGACAAAGTGCCAGATTTATTACATTAAAATGTCACAACACAGTATAAAGAAATTGGATGGAGAGTGGGACATGTATTGCATCCAGTCATATTTCCTTACAATACAATTTTATTTAGGTACTTATTCAGCAGAAAATATTAAGGAAATATTAAAAGTTTGCCATTTCAGAATCTTGGCAAAAATACGGTGGTACCTTGACTTACAAACTTAATTCATTCCTGGCTGTGTTTTCGTAACTCAAAAAAGGTCTTATCTTGAAATCCAATTTTCCATTTTATTTTATGGGAAATCAATTTATCCGTTTCGAGATTTAGAAATTTTGAAAACAATTAAAAAAAATATGCATTTCTGTATAATTATTTTTGTTTTTGAAATCTGATTTTACATGCTTTGTTTAAAAATCATCTTCCATTAAATAAGAAAAAAAAAAACAGTTTTTGTGACTGATTTGTAGTTTGGTTTTGATTTGTTATCAGATTGCTTGTTTTTGTCTCTTAGGTTTTAACTCGCATCTCGAATTAAAGCTTAAGAGATAAAAAGAATTGTAATTACTTTCTAATTACTAGTTATATCAAATTCTTTGTTAATTCATGTCGCTAATTAAAAATTAGTTAACAAAGAATTCAATATAATTAGAAATTATTATGTAGAACTTTAATATTATTAAGAATAAGTAATCTTTATCACATTAACAGTTATATATGCATATTTCAAAAATATCATTGAGATATTTTTATACAAAACTTATAGAAAATATTTTACAAATATAATATTAAAAGCATTATGGTTCATATCTCAAGAATAAGTTTGTATCTAGAGACCAAAATGGGATATGAAGAAGTTAATATTTTGAAAAGTTCGTATGTAGAGCAGTTCATAAGTCGAGGTACCACTGTATTTAACAAAGTTTAAACAATAAAAAATCAGAATCAAAAAGTACAAAGAAAATTTTGCTACAGCTGATGGGAATGAAAACCAGTTCATTTTCAATTACCATAATCATAAATTGGTTGTTTGAAATCAATGCAAAATAATAAAAATTCAATGAGTGCACTAAACACAAACTAAAAATAATAATACTCAAAAGCCCTTTAGAAGTTAATATTCAGGAACGTTTTCAATGCACTTGGCTTTTGAATATTATTATTTTTTGGTCAATGCAAAATATTTTCCTAAGAATTGAGTCCTTGACTTAAAACAAGCTATACTTACAATGAACATTATTTATGCTACTTACAATAGCTGTCATTAATCATTAATTTTGCAATAATAGTGTCCAGTTGATTGGATGACTGAGGAGCTGCTAGAATGGAAGCTTCATAAAAATGAGTGATAGTTGTATTATTTTTTGAGAAAATAAGCTAAGAAAATAATTTTTCATGTAAATCTGTGTAAATAAAACTACAGTGAATCACAAATACCTAAAGCAATTCCTTCAGTGCCTTTGCTATGTATAGATATCAAAATAAAGTGATAGAAAAACAACAAAAAAGGGTTTTTAAAAATTAAATTCTGATTTTATTGATCCATCTTTTGCAAATTAGTTTTTTCTGTTGATTATATGAAAATATCCTCTTTTGATGGTGATTTCTAAATTTTTTCAGTTGCTGAAATATTTTTTTTAATTATGGGAAAACATTGTTTATAATTGAAGAGCTCAATAGAATTAAATTTTTTTTATCCCATCTTGTTGATTTTTCAGTCTAATATATCAAAGCTATTCCAATTTTGGAATGAGATAAATGATATTTTGGAAATTTTAAGTAAAAATAAATTAAGTAGTTTTATTTTTCATACAATGAATGATAAAATCCTGAAAATTAATAAATATTGTAGATAATAGGAAAGTATTGGTTAATTCTGTTAAAATAAGCTATATCTTAATTGTTCCTTTTTTGGTGGCATCATCGCCTTGATTTGAAAAATTAATTGTTAAAAATCAAAGTTTAATTTGGCTGTAAGTATTTGGTTTAACTTGATGTTAGTCCCCTAGTTAGGTTCTAGGATTTAGAGTAATGTTTCGTTTTTGTTTCAATTTTATCAAAATTTAAAAGAAAATCTTAAAAAATGAAATGTAAAACTAGTAAGAAACTAAAACCAAATGAGATGATAAAATTTATCAGTTATTCAAAATTTAAAAGTTGTATCAATAAGTTTGATTGAGGTTAAATCAAATTGATTTGTTTGTTAAAAAGAAAAAAATATAATGGATACAAAACATAATTTAGATAAAATATTAATTTTATACACAATGATATTTCATATTTTTTAAAACATGTAAAATAAGGAAATTCAAATAATAGATGTCAAAGTAATAAAATATTATATACTTTAATAAAATAATTGCTTACAATAACAGAAAATAGACAGAATTTATAAACAAAAATATGAGAAACCTGTGAGGAGAATTTGGATATGAAAGTTACAGTATTATTAGCAAAAGGTTTATATATCAATTTAAATAAACTATGCAAATTTATAAATATATAACCTGCTAATTTTTAATTAATTAAAGAGCGAGTAAATAGGAATGAATATGGCTTACTAGAGCCGAAAGTTCTATGGTAATAAAAAATTTCCTTTTTTCACTTTAATGAGCTTTTGAACTGTTATTGACTATATATAAGAAAACGGTAATAAAAAATTTCCTTTTTCACTTTAATGAGCTTTTGAACTGTTATTGACTAATTATAAGAAAAAATGAAGAGTATGTAATAATAGCATAACTGTTTTAGAGTAAATAGGATTTCAATTATTATAATAACTGCTAGTTTCATATAAATTTATAAACTTTGTTCTTTTATATATTCAAATTAACTTTCTAAAATGAACAAACCAATAATCTAGATAATTTTTAATTGGAATTCAAGAAAACAAAAATTAATGGAAAAAAATTCATAAAAGTTATTATATACATGGAATAAAACAGAATTTCAAAAAATTTAATTCCCTAGCTCTAAAATAATCAAAAAAAATTACTGTATGTTTTTTTTAATTTATGATCAGTATATATTTTAGACATAAAGCAATATCAATACTACAATAATTAATTGTAAATAAATTCATTATAAGTGTCCATTTACAACCAATGCAGTTTATTCTATAAAGGTTGGCCACTGCCAGATACAGTACAGGTAGGCCTCAATTAGCGTGAATAATTGGTTCCACGAATTTCTCACAAAAAATACTTAAAAGCTTATTTCCTAATGTCTTTACATTAGAAAATTTTCTGAATATGAATATTCTTGATTAATGTGTGTATGGCTAACATTTATAATTTAATGTGAATTATTAAATAGGACTTCTTATTGAGTAAATAAATTAATTTAACACAGCCTCTTTTCAAAATTTTCAGATTTATAGGCAATACATAATGAATTTCATCCTCATATAAGACTGATTTGTTACAACACAATTAAAAATTGCATCATTTATTCTTATAACATGACAGTGATTCATTGCAATAAATTCCAATTCTGTATTATATATAAATTCAAAAATTTCTGAAAATATTAAGAATATTAAATAAAAAAAATTACAATATAATTTTAGTCTGTTCTATAATAATAGATGAAATATTAGTAATAATTTAATGTATTTATTTTCTTCTACATGCTTTTAATCAAAATCACTAATTAATGACACATGTTGCATATATATTGTACTGTTTATAATAATACAACCATTTTTAGGCTACATTCCAATGAAAGTTAAAGCTTATAAGATCATTATGCTTGCTGTCTGTGTGTTCCATAATAATAACTTTTGAACTAATTAGTGTATTCATTAAATTTGATAAAGTTATATTGTTAAAGGTGACCTCAACACTGCATCCATTTAACTCTTCAGATTCAACTGTTTAAAATGGCTGACATTCAAACTTGTGAGATATTCTAATATATCCTGGACTAGTTGTTAGATGCTAGCTGGATCAGTCGTTGAAGATTATCTTGATGATACATAATTAATTTTTTACCTTTGAATGTCTGTTATTTTTAAATAATTCAAAAGTTTCCCTAATAATTTTAGACTATTTGATTGTTTTTATAAAATTTAGTAAAGTGGCTGGACTATTAAAATTAAATTTGCTATATGCTTAATTAATTCTATGTATTCATTATTTAAAAAAACAGACAAATGACCTTCTGAGGTGAAGTTTATGTCCACTTTTCTCTAAAATAAAATATGAAACTATATTGATAATTTTCATGGTTCTCATCATAGAGGTTATCATTGAAGATTACTTTGATGACATATTTTAATCTGATATCCTCCTCGGATCCACTACAAAAAAAACTTATTTTTTTGGGGGAATTTTGAGTTTTATTGACACACACAATCATGTTTGTTTATAAAATATGCAATTTTCAAAGATATGCTTGAGTTTTAATCAATGATATATATCCATGGTTTTAATAAGAAAATCTTCAAGGTCTCTCCAAGTCTCCTGATGACATCAGAACTGGTTGAGCTATATGATTGGTTAATCACCAAATGAGGCAACCTTTATTTTCACCAATTTTTCACCCATCAGCTATTACCATTTACCTAAAACGAATGGTTTAGCCCACAGATTAGATATATAAACCTAATCTGTAGGTTTAGCCCTCTCAAACTGGCTCCCTCTTTCGTGAACTAGAGGCATTACAGAATTTTTCTCGTCAGAGTCAGACTATACAGAAAAAAACATGAAAATAAATTGTGGGGAGTATTAATCAAGCATTTCCAAGGTTATCTCATCACACTCGCCAGCTGCAATTTCTTAGTTGCCAATGGCGAGATGGCCACCGTTATTTCCAGCCCTGCATATGAAGTTAATCAAGATTAACCACTTGCTCAGTTTTGTATAGGCATAATAGTCAGGAAAACTTTTTTTGAGTATGGAAGTGAAATGTCAGAATTTGGATCTACAAAATTTAATTCATTACTGCATTAACTTAAATGATGGCTCATAATATATAAATTATATAATATACATTTAAATTTCCTTTGTTCAACAGAAGGTCATCTAAATCTGATTTTCAGAAGTTCACAAGAGAATAAACTTCAGTGTATGTTCAATTTACAGCCCTTTTATTAAATTTGTTATTTGTGGTTTCTATTTTATTTACAGATTGAAAAAATTGTAATCAAACCATAAACAGTAATCTTTGAAATGGCGGTAGTCAATACTTCACTGTGATGTCACTAGCTAGAAGAAAAATGTTAACTTCGTTCTAGTAATGGGATTAAGTTAACACCATTCCTGGCTAGTTGATTGAGGTTTGTTAATTCTGTTCTGTTCAAAAGCCAAAACTGAATTGGGATTGACTTTGTTAGTATGAACACAATATAAGAAAAAATCTAGAACCCTCCTATTTTGATTACATAATTTAAGAAGAGAGCTTTATTGTCTCTGGCCATAGAGTGAGTGGGATTTTTTGAGAATGATTGAGAGCTAGCTATCCACACACATTCTTTGATACACTCCCCCTATATACCATAATGTCATTTCTACTTTGGCAAATCATTGAATGGGTTAGAAATCAGATACAGGTTGACTATCAAAAATCCAGCAATCAATATTCTGGTTCCATCAGTTTTCCAGCATGAATGTCAGACCGCATTTTTAAATTTACTGCGTTGATGCGCACCGTTTTCTGGAAACCCCATTTACATTTTGACGGCCTTGTACTTCAGAATCAGGTGTTTAGTCATTCTTGCAGCCAGGGTTGCCAAATTGGCTTTTTTGCTTTTTGACTCTTTTTAGACATGGTTGGCATTAGAAATTTTTTAAACATTTTGGGGGTTTTTTGGCTATTTTTGCTTATTGGCATTATATAAAATCTTTTAAATTTTTTCGAAGGTACAATAACAAATTAAAATTCTGTAGAACTATATTATTTAGTTGTATTAATATTCTGTAGAACTACAGTCTCTCATATACTTATTGAACAATAAAATTTCATTTGCTTTTCATTTAGTGTTTAATTTTATTTCTCTTTAAAGCATTGTACGAACAGTCTTTTTCTGTTAAATATATACAGCATATATACATCAAAAATCTGGAATTTTCAAAAATCCAGCAATCCTCAGGTCCCGAGGCTGCCGGATTTTTGATGATCAACCTGTATTCGCTTACATAAATGTCATCATAAATCTGCCTATGTCACAACATGGTAGCATCTATAACAACAGAAATATTTAAAATTACCATAAAATGAATGATTTTTGTAATTTATTGATCTATGTGGTATTTTAGGTTTTATATGCCTATTTTAAGTATTATTTTGCGATTAGTTTCAGATAATTTTCTTTTTAGGATATAGTAAAAGTGACTCATCTACTTAGTTTATTGATTTGAAGATGTCGCAGGCCAAAATAATTAATGTATCAATAAGAAATTTTTAAGATATGAATTTGAAGAATTTTTTTTAATTCTTAAGATTTCTTGAAACAGGAATCTTGAACACAATCACTATATAATACAAACATATATAGGATGATGTCTCATAAGCTTCACTTCCCTGTGAGGAAAATAAGATAAAAATATTAAAACAATAAAATTTTTAAATTTTAAACACAAAACCTAATCATTTTTAATTCCACAATTTTTTATTTGTTTTATTATATTGTTTTATGTCTAAGAATAGTTTGTAAAAAAGCATTAGTAATAAAAACTTTTTTATAAATCAACAGAATGAAAACAATAATTTTGAGGCCACAGAAAGTATCAATTTTTTTTTAAATAAATTATACTATTATAATGGTTGTTAATACTACTACTGATATCATTAGATCAAAAGCTGATTTGTTCATAATAAAGTTATTGTATGTTTTGATTATTGTAAGAGAATGTAAATTGTATTATATGCATCATATCCTTAGTTATTATACAACCATTTTGGCTTATACAAATAATTGGCAGAAGTTTTTTTTTAATATAGCAAGGATTTTGCATTGGTCAGAAAAATAATCATTTAACCCGTTGTAGTAATTGAAAAAAAAAAAAGTCACAGCGTAGTTGGTTTTGCAGAGAATCCAGGTAATCACTCACATCATTAAAAACAATTTTTTTTATTCCTCCAAAAATATTGATTTTATTCCGTTCCTACATCTATCATCTATCAAATAAAACAATTCCGATACAGTTATGTTTATTTGTTAATTTTTTATTGAATTTAATGTAATCCGATCCATTTATATTATGTAAACAAAATATCATATTTCAAAATCATCATAAATATTTTGCTGTTGGTCAATCTGTACAATGTTATTGTTTTTCTGACAGTAGACGGTGTGTGTCTGGATACCCGAGGAGCCAAGTCATATCCGGGTTTTTTGGTAATGTGAGTGTGTCGCTGAATTAAAGGGACAATATAATTGCATTATTATGTAAACCAGGGGTGGCCAACTTGTTTCTCATTAAGATCGACTTTATATGTTAACAATGAGTTTGCGATCTACCTTCGAAATTCTTTGTTTGATGGTGAGAGTAGAGATAGGAGCCCAAAACCACATATCTCAAAACGATATTAGCCCAAAAAGAGATATCTGGCAGTGGTGACGATTTTTCCCTTTTACTTTACTCATAAATCTGAAACACAACATTTCACTTCAACTGTCATAACTGTCAATTCATAGGCACCATGTTGGCATTGAATTAAAATTTTGTCTAAATGCTCTGCTGATACCGGCTATTCTGTTTAGGGCAATACTCAGCAACAAAGCGAAATTTTGGCTTTACTTGTCTAGAGAAGGCACTATGCAGTAAGAGAGTTGTTTGATAACTTACAAAGATCGACTACAAATTGTCTCGTGATCAATGATCAATCGCAATCGACTTGTTGGCCACCCCTGATGTAAACAAACTATGAGCTAACTTTGAATCTCTATATCGCAAAATCCCTTAAATATTTTTAATTCTATTATATAAATGAATGTTTTATTGTTAAAAATGAAATATTATGATCTTTCCTATGAAATTTAATATTTTATTTAATTTTTTTTAATATGATGCTTAATATGCAAATGAGATATAGCTTTAACTTAAAATTATATTTTGGTATAATTATTAGAGAAAATCAACAAGTGTTATTTTTTCATTACATAAGACTATATTCTATAAAATTTTAAGCAAAATATTTTTTTATATTTTTGGGTATGGTTCCAGTGAGGACTGATTTTTAGTGAAATTCAGTTTGTGATTACTTTATATATTTAACAGAAATCTGCTTATTTTCTTTCATTTCCTAATCAATATAGAATATTTTACCAAAATATATCCATAACACTGATATATGAATGAAACATTTTTTAAAAAACTTGATAATGTAAAAAGTGGGCTTGTTCAAAAAAAATAAAACTTCAGGAAAAATTAAATATTGGAGAAAATAATACTATATTTCAACAAACAGCCATATATTACACTACCCTATAAGGTTAAAACAGCAAATTTAAAAAATATATTAAATATCAAGAAAAAAATATTTCGTGGATAAAAATCGTGAAACGTGAAGTATAGATTTGGTTTCGGAGAGACATCACTATATTTTTTACTCTAAAACCATAAATGCAATGCAAAATATGTTTATTGCAATTGAATCCAATCTGCAAATCTGGAAGGTACAGAATTTTTGCATGATCCTGAAAATTTTTGAAAGCTCAATAAAAGGACTCGGTACCATCATATTTTTGATGGTATCGAGTCCTTCAGACACCACTTACATTGTGACGAGCTAACAAATCTTCTGAATCAAAAGCTCGTGGACTATACTTAACAACAGTATTGGAAGTTAGTATTTAGTCTGTAGGAGCAGCATAATACCAATTTTTGTGCTGATATTAATGTGCATGGAATAGTCAATTTTGATGTAAAAAGATAACAGTATCAGTAAGAACAGTATTTTTATGTAATCATGCTTCTGGATTTTCAATTTTGAATAAACATCCATACAATTTGCTTTGTTTGACAGCTAATCATGTAGCCTTTCAAGAATGAATTTTAAAATTACAATTCTCTGCCAATTTAAACACAGAATCAATTGGAATGCACATTTGATTATCATATATATTATAAACATATAGATAATTTACTACATGTTAAAATCATGTGAATATCATAATTTTATTCGAAGCTTATAGTTTATTTGTCAAAACTGTCATTATTCTATCTTCTATGGTAATTTACTCTAACATCACGAATAATTTAGTGGACTATATTATCAGCATAGTGATATAAATGAACTTTTGCTCTCCTATAGACTCAATACTGACTTCTAATATTGTCATCAATCAAGTATAAGTGATCTATTGTATTTACAGAACATTATGGTGCCATATTGTTCCTTGAGTGAAATGGAATAATATTATACCAGTAATATAATAATTAAGATCAATAAATATATAAAATCAAATTAAATAATATGAAGTTTTAATAATGTAAACTAACATGTTTGTACTTGTAGCCTACACACACTGCAGATATTTATTATTATTTCAGATATAGAGCATAAAGTTATGGAAAATATTCTATAAAGTCAAATATTACGAGATAGGGAGATGGTGTATATTTTCTAATATTAAACTACATATAGAATTTATTGTTTTAATTTTATCATAATAATTACATGATAATTTACATAAATTAGACTTGAGTAAAATTTGCATTCTTTTCCATAAATTCTTTTCAAGCCTGAATTCTGCATAATTTAAGAAAGGTCTAGCCTGAATTCTGCATAATTTAAGAAAGGTCTATAATTCCACACACAGTTTTCTTAAATAATTTTCATTTTTATTTTAATTGATATATATTATAATAATTTATCATAATTTTATAAAATAAATAGCTACTAAAATATTTAATATACAGGCATACCTTGTTATTGTGGCATTTACATTTCAGTCCATCACTGAAAACTGAATTTTACTCTAATACAAATAACAGCCTTTTTCATTTGCTAATGCATATAAAAGCCTAAAAATATATTTATGCTATTATTCATTAAGTGCACAATAGCACTAAGTCTAAAAAACTTGGCCAAATGGCCATGTTTTAAAGCATTCGCATATCACTTTGGAAGATCTAGGTTCAATTCTAAATTTCACACCTCCATGTCTGTGTGTCTGTGTGTTAATTTAGGTTTTATATACCTATTCTAAATATTAATTGCAAATTATTTTCATTTTGAGATATAAAATAAAAACATAGAATATAAGTGTGAAGAACCATAAAGAGAGGTATGCCTATATACATATAAATTAAACGATGAGAATATGATTTAATATTTGATTGTTCTAATTTTATATTATTAATACACACACAGTTTACTTTTATTGAATAAAAATATTTCTAAGCCAAATCAGTAAGATAAATTGTTTATTCATTGAATAAACAATTTATCTTACTGGTTTGGCTTATAATTTACTTTTATTCAATATTTATAATAAAAATTATTACATTATGAAATGTTTTTATGTTTTAAAATAGTTCAAATGATTTATAACAAAAGCATTAATAATGAAAATAAAATTTTAATTTAACAGAATGAAAAAATAATTAATTTTGAAGCCTGAAAAGTGTGATATTTATTATTAATTTTTTTATTATTTAGTATTTTAATCAGAGATTATATATTCAACAAGTATTTCAATCAGAGATTATGTAATCTCTGATTAAAATACTAATAAAACAGCTAAATATAAAAAAATTTCATAGAAAACTAGAACAAGAAAATTAATATAATTCTTTGTATTTATAATTTATAAGAATAAATCATACAGGCAATCATCAACTTATATTAATGGAATGTTCAACAAAACCATATGTATATCAAAATATATTTGAAAGCAGGAGCATATCCTGTATCTCCATATAGTACTAAATTAGTATCCAATATTGTGTCACAAAGGCATAATATTAAAAATACTTATATTATAGAACAAGTAAATAAGTCAAATCATAAAGGGATCACTTACCATCATGGAGTTAAATTCAATTCTGAATCCCCAGTTTCAGTTTTTCAAGAGAGGCCAGGTTCAGGCACAACTCCTTACTAAAACTAATCTCATAACCCATAAAACACATGTATGCATGATGAAATTATGAGAAAAACATTATAGCTTTATCTGTTATCATCAATATATTTTGTTTTTTTTTTATCAGGGATCTTTATGTAAGTATGAATCTACATAAGTTGAGGATTGCCCTGTATTCCATTAACATTTCAAATTACTTAAATTCATTATTCTGATCATAAAAAATATAATATTTTCTTATAAAGTATACATATACATATTTGACTTTCATTTAGAATTCTAGTTTTTTTATTTTTAAATCATTATCCTTATAAAAATTTAACTAATAATTTGTCATTATTTATAAGCATTAAAATATTTTCAGATTTAATTAAAAATTTAAAAATAATTATTATAAACATTATATTACTATTACTTATTTAACACATCTCTGTTCAGTAACAAAATCTTTTTGGGTAAATAATCTGAATATCAATGTCTGATGATAAGAATGTTGGGTTAAGATTGTTCTTAATAATCTTGTATTTAATTATAAACAACTAACGTACAGGGGATAAATCATTTCGCAAATTAATAATGAACAAGCCAAACTTCCCCTGGCAGATAAAGTTTTAAGTTATATTTTAAAACAGTAATATAAAATTAAAACAGAATCTGACAACAACGGTCACACCATCACTGAAACAGGTGTGTGTTAGAAACCAAAAAATAACTAATACACAGTCACAATTCAAAACTTTAAATTGAAATAGCTAAAACTAAAATTAACGCGATTGAAAGTCTTATAAAAATGTGATGTCATCGATAGCTTGTCGATCGTTACATAATTAGTAAAAATTAAGAAAAATTAATTGACTTAATATAATTCAATTTTAGGATCCTTTTTATTAATCTATTAAAATAAGTAATAAATAAAAGTGAAAAAATATTAAAATGTAATATCATATTAGAAATTGTGAAAGCCTGGCGGGCCGCCTTTTGGACAGCCCTGGTATAAATCGAGGTATTGTATTTTCGTAATAAAATATTTTATATAAAATTTTGACGAGCAGGAAAATCTCTTAAAATTAAAACGTTCTCAATAGAGGGGACCTGTCAAAAGTTATAGTTTAGGGCCACAGCCATCTTAAATCTGGCTCCGACTAAGTCGCGTATAATAATAACTACGTAAGTATCTATACAAGAGTACAGTAAGGCTACCAAATTATTTAATAAATTTGTGCGATATTCAATATCACTACCGGCCACATAGGAGAATGTCGATACCGTACTTAATTTCTATCTGGGTCAAATTTTTTCGAGTCACGGTTTCAAAATTCGCTGGTTATATATTTCGCATAATAATAATAATTTATTATGCGAAATTGTTTCGTCAACTAGTTTTTACCAGAAACTAACAAATTACAAATATATTATTTTTTAAAATCAAATAGGTATTCCCCGCGTATTAATTATTTACTTTGATCCAGGCGGAAGATACCAAAGAATGGTAGATGGCCGCGTATTTCTTAACTCGGAAAATAAAAGGCTCTTTCGGAAATTTTACTCATCAAAACAAAATGTAGTGGTCGCATCTTTATTTCCATAGCTTATAAAAATTACCTGGAAATCAAATTTTAAAAGGAGAAAAATCTGTTTTAAATAGTTTCAGAAAATAACAATTTAACCGCTATCGAATTGAAAGCCAACAACTTACGGTTGTTAAAATTATTAATTTATAAAAAGTTTATTCGGAATCTGTTTAAATAGGGACGAAAGAAATCGAATTGAGTTATTAAACCGAAACCCATGGAACATTTAATATATATTTTGGTAAAAATAAAACGAAAAAATTAATGGCCATATCGGATAACCGGCTAAAATCTAATCGGAAACATTTATAAGTAAACGACGAAACCGTAAATTTATAAATGGAATTATTAATTTTCGAGCGACCGAGAACGTAAATGCCTTTCGAAATATTTAATATTGTGGCAGAAAAATTAACTTATACTAGTCACACATACCAGAATTAAAATAACAACATTCTCGTCAGCCAACCATCCATGTCGGCCAGTGCCGTATTATAAGTTTATAATAGAATTAATTTACGCGGTTACGGCCTAGTGTTTAACCGCGGATGCGGAAGTATTCGAATATTTTGGATGAAATACTCGACTTATAAATATAGTAATACCCACATTTATGTCAAATTCGTCATCGAAACATCGATTTACTATTCGTTGTTAAAAATAGACAGTTTCGACACGTAAACGCTAAATCTAGATGACGCGATACCGCCTTATCGCCCATGTTTTCAAAAAGTTTTCTTAAGATTTTATTTTTGGTTAGCGGATTTAAAAATATTGATATCTACGCCTCCAACTGTTTTATCGGTAATCCAAGGACGGTATATCGATTGGTATTTTTATCGACCGTCACCCCGAGACGACGTCATCGGTGCCGTATAATTAAATTTAATTAACGAAAAGTTGGGCCACAGCCAGGAAAATCCCCAGAATTACGGCCACTGGGCGGGATCTCCAACCCGTTTCTAAGCTTAAAAAATAAACGACCACCGGAATTAGGAGCGCGGCCTAAATCCATCTTTACTAAAAGATTTATCGGGCGCATTTCTGGAAGAAAGATAATCACGTGGAGGAAATTTTTACCAAGCGATAAGGAAGAATTTTCTTTAATGAGTCAAAAAACAATCGAGATACCGTGTACATAGTAAAAGCGATAACTGTCTCCGTAATCTCTGACCGTCTGTTCACTAGTCCAGTTATTAAGGAACGAATAAACAGTTAAAGCGTGGAAGATTCAAAGATCCGACCAGAAGATAATGAGTTAAAAGGTAATGCATAATTGATTATTTGTTGGCGTTGGAAATTTATCTGTCAAAATTGGCAGATGTCCTTGGCTTATCGGATGACATTGACACTGAATAGGTAGTCCGTACTCCGAACTCCGATTCTGACAATTTTTCTCAACCGTGGTCAAAGTTAAACTAAACGTTACTTAAATTAGACACGGGTTTTATCCAACATTTTTACAAAAGCCGATAATAACCGGTCCATCTTAGCCCGGAATAATTTTAAACTAAAAGCTAGTTTCGACTTTCGACCGCAGATAGTGTTCCATAAACAGAATAATTATCGGCCGTATTGTCGTCGATTAAACATACTCGACGAAAGACGAAATTTTATTTCTTATTAAATAAATTTCGATAGACGTTATAGAAACCGAAAACCGCTAGGTTAAGGTAAACACCAGAAAAGTTTGGACTTTTTAACATAAACTAATAGTATCGGTGCTGATGGTCATCATTTTCTATAAATAACAGATTAGATCGATAAGCTAATAATATTAAAAGTCATTTTTTATTTAAAAACAAAACTCTCGGTCTATAATATCGGCCTATTATATTTTTCCATATATGGTTATCGACCATTTTTGTCTAGGGATAAAATTTTCTATATAATTTAAACAAAACTCTCGGTCTATAATATCTGCCTATTATATTTTTCCATATATGGTTATCGACCATTTTTGTCTAGGGATAAAATTTTCTCCGACAAGAAGATAATGAGTTAAAAGGTAATGCATAATTGATTATTTGTTGGCGTTGGAAATTTATCCACTCCCAATACCACAGTTCCTAGAAAGTAATCAGGTTAGCAGGAAAAGCATAGGAAAGAATTGGCAACAGTAAAATAATAAAAAGAGATGTGAATGTGTGTAGTGGGTTGTTTGGTTTTGTCCAATGTTGTAGCCACAATTCAATGTGTTGGAGAGTGGATTTAGGACAAGGCAGAACCAAAGTGGGCTGATGGAATCGCCCTGGAAAATACTATGTCTAATGTATATCGGTTCTGTGGCTATGTGATTGTTATTTATGGTGACTTGCAGTGTTGTTCTCCAGTGCTGCATTATGTTTTGTAGAAATGTAATATAAATTATTATTATTATCATTATTATTATTAATTTATATTTATTGATATGTTTTTCCTTAATTTCAATAATTTTTAATTTGATATTAAATTAATATTTAATATTTTTGAATTTATATTAAAAAACCTAATGTAAATAAATCAACACAAAATAGTCTCTTCTCATATATAAACAACTAATATTTTTTATTTTGCTTTTATTGCTCTCTCTGATGGCTAACTTTCATATACCACAATACCACAGTTCACAGAAAGTAATACCACAGTTCCCAGAAAGTAATCAGGTTAGCAGGAAAAGCATAGGAAAGAATTGGCAACAGTAAAATAATAAAAGTGTTATGCTCTTTTTAATGTGAATCTTTTTTTATATTTTTGTTATATTTTTTGACAAAAATACAACAAAAATGAAATAAAAAAATCAATGATTAATAAAAAATATTGCCTATTTTAATAAAATTAAGCAAAATTTTGATATTATCTATAATATTTTTTTAATTTAGGGTATCAAATTTTCAAAATTTTATTTTGCTGCATTACAATAAACATTGAAAAAATATAATTTTTATTAATTAATTATCATTAAACAGTTTGCTTAATAATAAGAACTACGATATTTTATAGTTCATACTATAAAAAATTAATTTTTACAATAAATTTGAATAATTATCTTTATTTCAACATATAATTAGAACAATATAAACATAATAATCTAGAATATTGATAAAAAAAGAAAGACAAGGCAAATTTTCCAAAAAATATTTAAATAAATTTTTGTAAAAACCTTTTAAAATAAGAAATTTTTGCCAGAAATCATTTAGGAACCACGATCAGAGACTCATTATGCTGCATTTTCGAAAATTCTAAGTACAGTTGCAATAAATCGATTAGGATCCATGAAATTGCAGTTGTAAAATTCCATTGTTAGTTCCTGCCACAGGTAGGAAATGCCATCAATGGCACACAAGAAGTTAAAATTTGCATTTTCTGTACACTTGAAATACGATTGCAGTATATAAATTGAGAAATACTGATTTAGAATAATATAAATTTTGTTGTCAATTAAATTTATATTATAAAAGAAATTTATAAGATATACATACTCATATTTAATTATATTACTCATGATGCTTAGTTTTCAGTTATAAGTTTATAAAAGTTTAATAAAACTAATTTTAATTAATTAGTGTTACAATTTTAATAAAGCATTTATAAATAAATCTTTTCTAAGTTTATAAATACATTAATAATTTTAAACAGATCCTTACCTGAACTAATGGTTGATCTGGATTGATGTGAACTCCAGGATTTTTTTCTAATCCAGATTTGGAACCTGTTTGTCCTGTTATTGGTTGAGCACTCACATGAAGAGCTGTTGCAATGCTACGTAAAAGTGTTTCTTCAGTGAGATCTGGACCCACACCTCAAATGATAATGAAAAGAATATTCAATCAATCTGTTTAAATAATAATTCTCATAATACTTTAAATGAAATTAATTAATAATATATGATTATAATAATGAAAATGAATAAATCATCAAATAAAAAAAACATTAAGAAAATATATATCCATATGAAATTTTATATTACAAAAATCACCAAAATAAGACTATAAAAAATTCCACTTTGTTTTAATATTTTGTTTGCTTCACAAACTTAATATCAATATTTTTTTAAGAAAGAGAATTTGTTTTTAAACAGTGCAAACACTCACTTTAGCCAGTGTAGTGTTTCTGTACACTTAAATCAAAATGCAGACTATGGTCTGACAATGCATATTTTTTATTGTAATTTACCATTTTTTATGAAAATATAGCTTGCAAATGTCTTTCTCTCTTTTAATATCCTATTATATTTTCTTTTGGTAGGATACTTTTAAATTTTTTGTTTCTGTCCTATATTTATCCTTCATTCCTTCTGATGGATAAAGCTTCATTCTTCATTTTATTTGTGGTTAAATCTATTAGTAGTGCCCATTATTTTGGTTCATATCAGCATATTGATCAATTTATGATTAATATGCTGATTTTTCAAATTATTTAATATTTCACTGTACAAATATTCTGCAGTTTACATTAGTTTTTTTATGTAACATTATGCAAATTAACAAAATTTTGCATAAGTCAAAAAAGTAATTTTTTATGAAAATTCTGAATCAAAAACTCCCAGAACTAAGTAGATTATGATGATTATACTTTCACAATGTATGGTGCCATACTGTTCCCTAACTGACAGGAGATAGCATCATATAGAATGATATCATACTAATATATGATACTTAAAATCAACAAACAATATACAAAATATAAATAAATCAAGTAACATGAACTTTAAAATAATTGTAAATCAATATGTTCACAGTATGTTACACTTATAAATTCAATATATGTTTATGTTTTGTATTGCAGGAAAAAATTATGGAAAACATTTTACATAAAATCAGATTTACCGAATGTGAACACACATAAACCAGAGAATACTTGTATTCTAAATATTTTTATTTTTTCACAATTTTCAATATCTTTATAAATCATTTTATCACTTTTCTTTTGGGCATAAAATGCTTATTTAATGAATTTATTCAAGAATATGTTTAATAAACAAATTATAATAATACTTGATTCAAATATTTTCTCTATCTTCATATTTAATGATGATATTTTTTTAATATCATATATAATTTACTATACAGATAGGCCTCGATTAGCACGACTTCGAATAGCGCGAATTCGATTAGTGCGACTTTAGTTAGTTTATAGTTCTAAACTTTAGAATTTTTATATAAAACTGAAATTAATTATTAAAAATGTTTATCAAATATAAAATACAGAATAACAAATATACTGAAAGAAAAATAGCAAAACACATTAAAAACAATTTTAATTATAATTATTTTATTGAAAAATTAATATACACAAAACTCATTTATTTAAAGAATTAAATGTGATTTGGCTTAACACTTTAATATTTCATTGCATAATTATCATTATGCATCAGATTTGCATTATCTAAAATTCAAATCACATTAGAAATAATAATAATATCCATAAAGGGAAATTAAATAATATATGAAAGTACTTATCTGATAAAGTGACAAAGAAAAATAGAATATATGGCATATACCTGTCAATTGCTTGATTATTAAAATAGTATTTTTGTATTATAAATATTGAAAAAGAAATGCTATTGAATTATCCAAAACTGATCAATTTAAAGAAATTCATTTAATTACAACTAGCCAATTAGAAGAAATTATTATAATCACAGACAAATTGCTTTAATAAATTCAAAGTAGCACTTTTGGAATTCTTATATTCCCTCTTCAGCTTTACACAACAAAAAATAATTCTATTCTAAATCGTTGACATTTAAATTTAAAATTGAACATAATTATTAAAATAATTAAAGCATGTGCCACAATAAACTGGTTTTCTTTTTAATTTTATAAAGTTTTTAAAAGTTAAATTGTTATTAAATACAATAAAACAAAATTTTTAAATGAATCTTCAGTGATAAATTAGTTTAAACAAACTTCCAGGCACTACTCAGTTCTCATCTAAAATATTAATAGATTTAATCGGTTGTTTTCTCTTTTTTAATATACCAAGAGATTCTTCCCACCTTCCTATATGTGGATTTTCTTGTGTCTTAATGATCTTTGCATACTATCCCAATTTATATCCATATTACTGTTTAACGCTCTTTGCACCAGAGCAGTAGTGGCTTTCCCTTTTTCTATGTCATTAGACTAGAAAAAATGAGTTTTAAGTATTTTAAGATTAGAGCCTGCCTGTATAGAATTGTACAGATTTCTGTTAAAAACTTACTCTACAAAAATGAATCCTAAATACATCACGGACCTTTGTCATTTAATTTTATATCAATCATATTTCAAGTTCAAGGATAAATTTTATCATCAAACAAGAGGAATACTGATAGAAGTCCGTTAGCATCGGTATAGCAGAATTAGTGGTTAGGAAGAAAGAACAACAAATATTTCCGAGAATTATAAATAATTTAAAAATATATACTAGATACATAGACGATCTGTTAATTATTAAAGAAACAATGATAGAAACGATAAACTTGGAAGAACTGTTCATGGACGACAAGTTAGGCCTAATATTAAAAAAACAAAACAAACACTTTGTTGAAGTGAATTATTTAGATCTGAACATTAGAATTGAAAATGGGGAATACAGAACTAAAGTCTTTAGAAGAGACACATATAAACCATTATTTATTCCCAACAATGAACGTGATCCATGGGAATACAAAATGGCATTGTTCCGTGCATTATTGAATAGAATAGACACACACTGCAACAATGAAGAAGATAAATCCATGGAATTAGACTGGATAATACAACAAGCACTTAAACACCGTTACACAAGTAGTAGTATCCTGAAATATTGGGAAGAAGTGCAAAATAAAAAGAAAAGCCTAGTTGGAATACAAGGACAAATCTAAGGAGACATTTAAAGTATAAATAGACTCACTTATATTAAAACATAGAAAAAAGATAGTATTTACAAGAAGGAATACAGTATTCAATTATTTAAGGAACGACAAAGACCGGATAGACACAAAAAAAGTCCTCGGTGTATATCAAATAGAATTTGGAGACATGGATTTACAACAAGAACAACTATATATAAGGTACACTTCTAACACTTCCTAAAATAATTTCAGAACATAAATATGACATAGAAAAAGGGAAAGCCACTACTGCTCTAGTGCAAAGAGCTTTAGACAGTAACCTGGATATAAATTGCAATAGAACAAAAATCATTAAGATACAAGAAAATCCATATATATAGGAAGGTGGGAAGAAAATCTCTTGCTATATTAAAAAAGAGAAAACAATCAATTAAACCTATCAGCATTTTAGATCCAGGAGAACTGAGTAGTGCCTGGAAGTTTTGTTTAAACTAATTTATCACTGAAGATTCATTAAAAATTTCATTTTATCGTATTTAATAACAATTTAACTTTTAAAAACTTTTTAAAATTAAAAAAGAAAACCAGTTTATTGTGGCATGTGTTTTAATTATTTTAATAATTATGTTCAATTTTAAAATTAAATGTCAACGATTTAGAATAGAATTATTTTTTGTTGTGTAAAGCTGAAGAGGGAATATAAGAATTCCGAAAGCGCTACTTTGAATTTATTAAAGCAACTTGTCTGTGAGTATAATAATTCCTGCTAATTGGCTAAGAATTCCAAAAGCGCTACTTTGAATTTATTAAAGCAACTTGTCTGTGAGTTTAATAATTCCTGTTAATTGGCTAGTTGTAATTAAATAAGTTAAAGCAAGCAGTGAAAGAACATTTAAAGAAATTCAGATTTATTCTAGATATCCTCTATTATAAATCTGTTTTAAAATTGGATTCATATGGCCATATTTCTTTTAGAAATATTATGCCACTATCTCTCACCATTTTAATTGTGTGTGCACTTAATGCTTTGTTACATCTTTCTGTAGTAACATCCTTGAGCCTATCTTTTATCCTTCTACAAATACAATTGATGTAAAACTTGTAGTTTTTATGTTTCTTGTTCCAGTGGAACATTCCTCATACTAGCGTTATCAAATTGCTTCTCTTCACCATTTCAGATATAATCAAAAAATTGTTAAATTGCATTTTTCTATTATTTTAATTCTGGTTATTGCTCCTATTATTTTTTTTATTTTCTAAAGTAGCCTTATGCCTAATAACTGTCTTATACTATCCTTCTCTATCTTATCAGATATAGACAGATTTTCTGTCAGAATTTTGTCATATTTGTTCAAGCTTATTCATATTAATCTTGATAAAAGATTTTTTTACTTATTCATATAATATTCCTATCTAAACTTGTGAGGAAGTTAGCTCCGACCTGTCCTATTTAATTTTATTATGCACTTTATTATTTATCGTTCTTTTCTTATTATCTAATGCAGCATTTCTCAAACTTTTTTCATTCATGACCCCATTTTTCATTACGAACGTTTCTCAAACTTTTTTCATTCACGACCCCATTTTTCATTACGAGATTTTTCGCGACGCTATTTTTCATTACGAGAATTTTCGCGACCCCAGGTATTAAATATGAAATAAAACATACAAATACATTGCGATCCCAGGTATTAAATATGAAATAAAACATACAAGTATATAAATCATTTCCCAGATATTAAATATGAAATAAAACATACAAGTACATAAATCATTTACACACATATTAAGATGAACACAATCAGGCAACTACATTGAAAATACATATGTTGTCAGTTAAGATGAACACAATCAACCAACCACAGCGAAAATTCATATGTTGTCATACGTTAAATATTGGGCATTTGTGAAATTCATATGTTGTCATATGTTAAATATTGGGCGTTTGTGAAATTACATATATTCCAATGTTTGCATTTAATTTTTGCAAACCCCATTTTGGGCCGCGAAGCGAAATGGGTCACGACCCAAGTGAAATCCAGCATTTCGCTTCGCGACCCCAAATAGGGTCGCGACCCATAGTTTGAGTAGCATTTCGCTTTGCGACCTGGGATCACGACCCATAGTTTGAGAAGTGGGGGTCGCAACCCATAGTTTGAGAAGCACTGATTTATAGCAATTCATACTTCGCGACCCCATTTGGAGTCTCGACCCATAGTTTGAGAAATATACGACTATATATAATAATATATACGAATATATAAGACCCATAGTTTTTAGTTTACGAGTTAACTTACTTCCACCTTCTCCGTCGTCGTTAGCAATCGCGTGATACGGAATCGGGAACTAGTAGAGCGTTGAAATTTTGCAGATGTGTTTCTTTTCGACTTCCAGTACGAATATTGTTTATATATATATATATAAACAATCCCAGAAAAATTAAATAAATGATATAAATTTAAGAAAATTATGATATTTAATAAGGTAATTGCACCTGTTTATTTTATATTACTGTATTTTTTCTAGTTTAGGCCTAATTTGAGATAATCTATTTGCATATCATTCACCAGGAATAATATCCAGGGACCAGGAGCTATTATTAATTATTAGATCCTGAGACCTTGGAGGCTACTTCACAGAACCATAGTGATCAATTCAGGAACCTGGAAACTTCTAATCCAAGCATTGAATATATGGACCATCCTGTATCTTAACTAATTAATAAATTTTCAGCAGAATAGCCATATTATTGACGATAATCTCATTGATACAGCTGTAGTTTCAACAATCAAAAAAAAGGAGAAGTTAAAACTTTGAAGTTTCCTCTTACAAGTTTTGAATAGTTTAATAGATTTTTCTGAAATTCAGCAAAAATATTACTTTTGAAAATAGCTTTAAAGATATAACATTTTTGATTCTGCAAGTTTACCTAGACAAGAAAAGTTGCCCTGTTCAGGAAAAAATCAACTGTTATATTTATAACTCAGTATTAATATGAGTTGTAATGGGGAACCACATTAACACTAACCATCAGTGATTTATTGTGCATCCCTAACAGAATCATCCATATCAGAAATTCCATGTTATACATAGATGATATCTTTCTCAATTGGATTATAGAAAGATCCTTTAATGCAGGAAAATGTAATTAGATGATCATATCTTTCTTATCCCTAAAAGGGCCACACATTTGTTCATATATGAAGAGGAATTTCATCTCCTCTTTTCATTTCATGTAAATGGAACTATTGATAATCCCAATTAAATAAAAATGTCTTCTCTTCCTACAATTGCTTATTTAAATTTTTTATCTATTAATACCAAATCTGTTTTAGTAGTTATTATTTAAAAAAAATTATTTTCTTTCACAGATTAAGTTTACATAACTTAAATTTTTGTTTACTCATATGTTTCTAAATATTGAATTTTTATTTTTTTTTTAATGAAAACCATATTTTATTTCCAATCTCAAAAATGAGAATTTTCTCATCTACTTTATCATCAATTGTTAACATTGCTCAAATATTTTAAATAAATATACAGTGGTACGTTGGTTAACGATGGCCTCGGATAACGACATACTTGGTTAACGACGAGTGGCTGTAAGAAAAAAATGTCTTGGTTAACGACTCCTGATTATGTGAACTTCGACAAAATAGAGCTCTGTAAAACAGCTTGTCATCGTATCACGTAATTCGTTAGCTCAGTTGTTACCGTATTTGCCGGCGTATAAGACGCACCGGCGCATAAGATGCACCGTCTTTTTTATATTATTTTTTTATCACAATCAATACAAATCCAACAATATCATTATTAAAATTAATAAAATTATAACCATATGAAAATATATAAGTAAATCATAATTAACATATTATAATGATAAATTATTTAATTAATTTAATTAGGCCCTAATTAAAAATAGATGTACAACATTTCACTAGTTTTTAGTTTCTTAAAGATGATTTCTAGACGACATCAGTTCACTAGTTTTTAGTTTCTTAAAGATGATTTCTAGACGATTGCGGTTCACTAGCTTTTAGTTTCTTAAAGATGATTTCTAGATGATTATTATGGAACAGTTCACTAGTTTTTAGTTTCTTAAAGATGATTTCTAGATGATTATTAATTAAATTCTGCAAACAAAGTCTGATTCTATTGTTTGTTTGTGTTATATTATTAGTTTTTAGTTTCTTAAAGATGATTTCTAGACGATTATTATTTTACTAGTTTTTAATTTCTTAAAGATGATTTCTAGACGATTATTATTTTAAATATTTTTAGTTTCTTAAAGATGATTTCTAGATGATTATTATTTTAAATTATGTGAACAAAGTCTGATTCTATTGTTTGTGTTATATACTTGACACCTGCAACTTTTAGTTTTTTAAAGATGATTTCTAGACGATTATTATTTTAAATTCTGAAACAAAGTCTAATTCAATTGTTTATTTGTGTTATATATTACTTGACAAAAGTCTGATTTTATTGTTTGTTTGTGTTATATATTAATTGACACCTGCAAGTGGTGTGAATTCGTTGTTTATTTGTGATATATATTACTTGACACCTGCGAGTGGTGTGACGTCTAGACGATTATTATTTTAAATTCTGCGAACAAAGTCTGATTCTATTCGATTATTATTTTAAATTCTGCCAACAAAGTCTGATTCTATTGTTTGTGTAATTATTATTTTAAATTCTGCCAACAAAGTCTGATTCTATTGTTTGTTTGGAATATTACTTGACACCTGCAAGTGGTGTGACGTCGCAGTTTCGGATTACAAAAAAAGTTTGTCCGAGATCCTACAGTTCATATTGACAATAAAATCGGCAATTGCGTGTTGCTGTTCGTTTGCCATCAAAAGGCAAAATCAAATCTTATCTATATAATAATCGTTGAATCTAGTAATTAACTTCTTTAAGATATTCTCTATTTTTTTACAAAAAGAACTTCTATACAATATTCGTTATTTGTTTGCAAAATGTTTTTAGAATTAATATCACAACATTCAAATTTATGGAATGGAATCTTACTATCTAGAATCTAAGTATTGATAGTAAGATTCGTTATTGTAAAATTTTAATCCTAGATTCTAGATTACAATATATTCTTTATATGTCTATTGAATATTTTGATAAAGCAGTGTAACTGCTTTATCAAGATATTCAACTTAAAACATAAGCTCAGATACAGTATTGCTATGTTTTTGTTACAAAGTAGTGACAGTTTATAGCTTTTACTACTGTGAAGATTATATTAATTTTAAGGGGTTTTAACTTGAATTTAAAAGGTTTAAACATGAATATATTCACTTCCACATATATATTCTTATATATTCACTTTGACCATCTATTGTCTGTCCAAAAATATGCATAAAACCAAATATTATAGAATGAGAAAAGTTTTAAGGAATTTTTCCTTATTTATTAAACTACAGTGGTACCTCGGTATAGGTCCTTAATCCGTTCCAGATCCTTGGACTTATACCAAACAGGACGTATACCAAACGAATTTTTCCCATAAGAAATAAAGGGAAAATGATTAATCCGTTCCCATGAAAAAAAAATCCTATTGTTATTGGCATATTATACATTGATGGGGTTGTATAAAATAATTTAAACACTGCTTAATACTAAAATACATAATTACAAAAGCAATTACAGTAGATGAAACAAATGAAAATTTAACCTCGCTATTTTGCTGAGAAAAGTCGAGTGCCTACTAGGATGGCGCTGAGAAGAGAGGAGGAGGAGATGTTATTGTTTGGAAGAAGAGTCCTCTTCCAATAAAACTTCAGGAATCTAAAATCCTGGTGTTTTTTTCTCTTACTATGTTCTCTCTCTTTTCCCTACTTAGACCTTGCTGAGGCTCACCAGATTTGACTTTTACTAAAAATATGTCCAAAGAACTTTGCTTCTGCTTTCTCTTCAGGATGTTTCGGAAATATGACATTGTCTAGTCATTCTAGACAAGGCTCTTACGACTTGTTTGGACTTTATTAGGGTGGTACTTCTCTGCAAGTTTTATATAAGGAATGTTTTTAAGTGATACACAACAGACTCATACAAGTTGTAGCACGCGAATCGGTCGTATTCCAAACAAAAATCGTATACCAAGAAAAATTTTTTGCATCCAAACAGGACGTATACCAAGTTGGACTTAATCCAAATCGGTGGTATACCGAAGTACCACTGTATATGCCTAATTCAAGTTTCTAATATGATTTCTAGATCGCAGAAAATCAGAATTTTAAAGAGTAGACATCTTTGAAGCTGCTTTTTATACATCTGATGTATCTATACTGCATAATAATTTTGTATAAAAATATCTTAACATTACTCACTTCTAATAAAATTTTTACATAAATTTTATTAATAATAATAAATTTATGCTATTTATTCACTCACAAATCAGCCTGTAAGCGAATTAACCGCACGATATAATTTTTTGTTGCGATTTTTTATGTCCATCGATTTGCAAAATTCGAAAATCTGTTGTGGGCATTGTTGTTTGAATAATAATAATAATAATAATAATAATAATGCGATATTGGATCGCACGAAATTTATTGCTAAGTTTCGTGGATATTAATATTGACATAAGAGAATAGGTAATATACTAATGCTAGGGTCAAGTTTCTTCGTGCTTTGTCGCAAAGACGATTTAAAACTGATCAATCTTCATCCTGCCAATGATAAAGTAATTCGTTACCATGCTAAATATAGTAACTTGTTAGCCATTCGCTAAGTGATTATTATTATTACTTATTTGATAAACGGGATACAAAATATCCTAAGTATTAATGAAACACTTAGGCATAACGGTCGTGTAACCGTTTGTTGTGTTATAACTTACTTGCAACTAATCGCGATTCAAATTTCTCATTTAATCGAGATTCGAATTTTTCCTTTTAATCATTTATAGATTGTTTACTATTCACATGCCTTCGTCTTTAATTTAATGAAAAAGTATAAAATCTATCATGAATTGAGAGATTATATATTTTTTTATCATTCTGAATGTTCTCTACTTAAGAAAACTTTAATTCCAGTTCTTCGCAATCCTTTATTCTGATTTTTTAAAGTTTAATCTCGGGTCTTAATTTACATCTTCAAAAAATCACTATTAGTTCTTAAAAGATTTAAATCAGAAATTTAATTTTCTAACTTTAAATTATTATTATTATTATTATTATTTTTTTTATTTTCAATCGGGGTGTTGTCTTGACGTAAAGTTGACGAAGTGACATTTGAGTTCTTGTAAAGATCGACTATTGTTTGAAATTTGTATCGGTGGTGGAGGTAGTAGAATTACGTAGTATATAAGGTTTGTTTCTTGTGAATAATTAGATTTTTGGATATTTGAATTGGATTAAATAAGTTTTGTCGTTTATTTCATTGTGCTTTATTATAGTTTCAATAAAGCATTTATTAACACTTTTGTAAGTAGTTGAGTCTAATAAATTTATATTTTTTTGTCATTTAACTTGTTTGAATGAGTCTAATAAATTTTACATTTTTTGTTATCTAACTTGTTTGAGAATTGAGTCTAATAAATTTATACTTTTTATTATCTAACTTGTTTGAGAATTTTTTCAATTTATTAGTATAAGTTTCTAACAACGTTGTTTGTTCTAGTTCTAACACCTAATCGGTACTTTTAGTTGAAAGTTCCGATTTCCGGTTTCGTTTCATCAGTTACATGTTACGTTGTTGTTAGAATCTTTTAAGTTTAATTATATTTAAGGTAGAGTTTAGTTAAGACCTGAGCTCACGCCGAACTCTGGAATTTGCAGAGTCGTTAGACCGTTAGGTTTAGTTGTAATTTTTTATTATTGATATTCGTTCTAATCTGCGACTTTGCAAAATTATCTTTTTTAGATCACCTTCTTTATATCAATTCATTTAGTATATAAATAATTTAAAAGCTCTTTCCAATAAGCATTAAAAGTCAGCTAATTTGTATTGCTTTGCATTATCTGACTAAGCATATATATGTTAATGATTTCTTATATACTTTGCTATAAAATTCATCATCATTAAATACATGAACTTCTAAGAAATTAACAGCTTCTAAATCTGTGCTAGTAATTTCTACTTTTAAATTAAAATTATTATTATTAACCATACTTAGAATGCTATTATGTTGGCATGGAATTCTATAAAAATTATTATTAACCTATACAATGCCACAGTTCAGGTAATATTTAAACAATTATTTTATTATACGAGTAATTCTTGACTTACAACACAGTTTTATTCAAATTCTGCCATCATAAGTCAAAAGTCATAAATGCCCAAAATGTAGGGATTTCTTACTACTAACATTTATTAGGACATTAATATATTATCTTAATAAGCATAACAAACACAAAATTAAAGAACCAGATACAAAACAGGATGCTTTTCATATATTAGACTATTGGGTCAGGTATTTTCAAAACTCATGGAATTGCATTGACCAATCACAGAATTTACTGATTACATCACTGTTGTAAGTATGAATGATTGCATGTCGAGATAATTGCAAGTCAAGGAATACCTGTAAATTGATTATATATTTATTTCTTAACCAATATAAAAATTCTTTAATAAATTGAAAATCTCTTAATAATCTAAGAATAACATAGGTAAATAAGTTACTTCTTGCTTTAATATTTAATGCCATCTACTGATAAAATAAATGAAATTGATTTTTTTCAAATTATTAATCCAATTAATCTTAGAGCCAAATCAAATTCTTCTCAAATATATATATATATCAATCATATCATGTATGCTCATCATATGTGAAAGCTGTGGAGCTTTTAGTTAAGTTACAAACACACACAATAGCACTAAAAAAATTGCATCACTTATATATATTGTGTTGTAACAGAAATTAACTTCGGTTCTAAGTCTACTCACTCGGCACTGACAGGAAACATTTCTAAGGAATATCATTACTGAGGATAAAAAATGGATTCAGTAAAATAATGTTAGTCAAAAACAACAAGGGATAGATAAAAACCAACAACTGAAACTAAATCCAAAAGAGAGCCTTTAGTCAAGGATAATAATGTTAAGTGTTTTGTGGGATTATAAAGGAATAATCCATTATGAACTGCTTAAATGCAATGAAACAATTACTGATGATCTATACAGGCAACAGTTTCAAAAATTACAAAATAAACTTCAAGAATGTCATCCTTGCCTTGTCAACAGAAAAAAGTTGTACTGTTCTATGATAATACATGGCCACATGATTCTAAAGTTGTTCAGAAGAAAATTTTGAAGCTCAAATGGTAGTATTACCACATCCTGCATACTCTTAAATGCATTAAATGGAAAAAAATTCACTAACAATGAAGAAGTCAATTCTTTCATTATAAATTTTTTAGTATCAAAAAATAAAAATTTTTATTCAGAAAGCATTCATCAATTGCCTATAAAATAGGAAACTGTCATTAATAACAATGGTGATTATATAATTGATTAAGTGTAAGCCTATTTTTTTAATGAATAAAAAATTTTTTTTAATACAACCAAAATTATTTATGCTACAAGCCAATATTAGAATATATAGCTAAAACAGGCAATATATTGCATCATCAATTGTTCATATTATATCATCCTGTGACAATAGTCTCTCTTGAATGATATACAGTGGTATCTTGGTTAACAATGGTAATCCATTCCAGGATTACCGTTGTTATCCAAGGCACAATTCCCCATTAAGATTTAATTGAAAATTGATTAATTCGGTCTGGCTTCTCCCCACAACCATAGTAAATATTAAAAATGCAGATAAAACTCATTTAAAATGTCTTAAAAATATGGAAAGTATCATTTATTTATTATATTTGCTACAAAAAAAAAATAACATTAATAAAATGAATTGTTTGTGAAAACAGTTTTCAATTATCAATCTTCACCAGAAGGACAATTGAGCTCATTTCGGAGTTTTTTGACAAACAAACCCGTAAACACTGATTAGCGGCTTATAGATTCAACGATTATTATACAGATAAGATTTGATTTTGCCTTTTCGTGGCGAACAAACAGTGATACGCACTCGCCAATTTATTATCTATATGAACTGTAGGATCTCGGACAGACTTTTTTTCTTTTCTAATGGATCAAAACTGCGACGTCACACCACTTGCAGGTGTCAAGTAATATATAACATAAAAATGGAATCCGAAACTGCAATGTCACACCACTCACAGGTGTCAAGTAATATATAACACAAATAAACAATTTATTAGACTTTGTTCGCAGAATTTAAAATAATAATCATCTAGAAATCATCTTAAATCAGACTTTATTTGCAGAATTTAAAATAATAATCGTCTAGAAATCATCTTTAAGAAAACAGAATTTAAAATAATAATCGTCTAGAAATCATCTTTAAGAAACTAAAGCTAATGAACTGATGCATGTCTATTTTTAATTAATTAAATAATTTGTTTACATAATTTAAAATAATAATCGTCTAGAAATCATCTTTAAGAAACTAAAAACTAGTGAACTATTGCATGTCTATTTTAATTAATTAAATAATTTGTTTTCAGTGAACTGTTGCACATATATTTTTAATTAATTAAATAATTTGTTTTCATAAACTGTTGCACGTCTATTTTTAATTAATTAGATCGGAAGAGCGTCGTGTAATAATAATTGTCTAGAAATCATCTTTAAGAAACTAAAAACTAGTGAAGTTGCATGTCTATTTTTAAAAAATAATTTGTTTTCATTATTATATGTTAATTATCATTTAGTTAAAATAATTTGTTTTCATTACTATATGTTAATTATCATTTACCGTCTATTTTTAATCAATTAAATAATTTGTTTTCATTATTATATGTTAATTATCATTTAGTTAAAAATTACTTTTTAATTAAATAATTAGTTTTCATTACTATATGTTAATTATCATTTACTTAAATATATTTTTATATGGTTATAATTTTATATATGTTAATTATCAATTACTTAAATATATTTTTATATGGTTATAATTTATAATGATATTGTCGGATTTGAATTGATTGTTAAAAAAGTAATGATTGACTAAGCTAATTAATGTAATAATGATATTGTTGGATTTGAATTGATTGTGATAAAAAAATAAATAACAATTAACAACTGAGCTAACAAATCACATGATGCAATGACAAGGTGTTTTACAGAGCTCTATTTGGCCAGAAGTTCACATAATCAGGAGTCTAAGCCAAAGCCTGAATCATTAACTAAGTACATTGTTATCTGAGGCTGTCATTAACCAAGGTACCACTGTATATTATATTATATTGATGATTTCATCATCCAATAGATAGCTATATATATATATATATATATATAAAGTAAATATGCAGCAATATAATCATGTTGTGTTTTGAGATTGATGTCCTTATAATGGCTATAATTTGCAATCGACTTATAAGTAGTATTAGTATTGCAATAACTTGTTGCAGAGACAGTCAGTGAACAAGGCTATTCATTTTCCTTGGTTATTGCTGCTAGTATGCAAATATTACAATGTTATTAGCTAATTGTATCAAAAATGAAACATAATAAGTTTTGTTTAACACATTTTGCTATTAATCATTCCTATTCATTTTATTGAAGGATAAACAATGATAGCTTTTTAGAAAACAGTATGAAAAATTATACAATGCCATTTTTTTAGCATTACTATATATGCATGCAAACACATTCTAAACTATGCAGGATATTTAGATTACAGTTTTCTGATGTTTTATCTTATCAATCAAAATTCAAAATTTAAATAAATAAAATATAGATATAATAAAAATTTTATTATTTTTTTAATGATATGAAATAGATATTATACCTTGTACATCTTCTGCAGGTTGTTCCTTCTTTGTAGAAACTTTCACATTTCCAATTAATCTAAACATTTAACAGAGATTTGAGTTTTAAAACTTATACATATTTAATTTAATGTATTGACTGTTAAATAGTTTATATTAATAAACAGTATTAATTAGTAGTTCTAATTTCAAAAACTAATAATGTTGAATTAAGAAGTGTTTTAGAAGTTAAATATTTATAAAATATAATAAATCAATAATTTTGAGATAACAGTTACATTTCATCTGCTAACAATGAAATGAAGTTTATTATTTATAATTAAATAGAAATTTATGCAAATCTCTTCTACAGTAGATATTAAATTAGTTGTATACTACATATTAGTTAAACAGCATTTAATCAATATATTAATCATCTGATTGAATATTGCTAATATATAAACTACTTAGAAATTTTTCAATGAGATAAATTTTACACTTTTCACAAGAAAACATATTTTAACACAAAAATTAAATTTTTTATCTTGATTTAAACTTACTTTTTTGCTTGAGTAGCTTGTGATTTGCATTCGTTTACACATTTTGCTAATTGTCTATTTAACAGAAACAATAAATAAAATATTAATGTTTTCATTTATACTTAAAATAATTTACATTATTTTAAATATATATATCTCAGTCTAATACATATTTTATAATAACCAACAAAAATCTTTATTAAGAGCTTTTTGAATTTTAAAATGCGTTAAATTTTTATTTTTCACAATTTTAATAAAATTAAACATCTTAAATCCAGAGAAAAATAATCTACAAATATTTTCATAAGATGTTATGAAATAGTTCAATAGTTGATTTTTATGAGTATAAAACTCATTATATTTGTTGCTTGTAAAAACAAATAATTCATATACAAACAGCTGCTAAAATAATTATATGATCCTTTAAATATAGTAAATTATAAGAATAGATTAATAATCATAGAATGATCTGAATAACATGGAAAGCAATAAAAACATTTCATTTTATGGTGAATAACCGGTGAAATAGTGATTATTTTTTTTATATACACTCCACTTGATTTATAAACAATGCATTCTTGAAAATGCTCAAACTCAATTCTCATAAATAAGCAAAAACATTAACTTAAATGAAAAAATAACTTTCAACTTCAAGAATTGAAAAAAAATCAGTAAATTTAAATCTCCCAAATGCTATATTCCTCTATTTATTCCTGTTGTAATTTTTTTTATCATTTACTAAATTTATTAAATGTATGCTTGCAATTTTATAAAATTTCATTAAAATCTTATTGATGGATTAAAATAAATATGATTTGTAAATACAATATACAATAATTTTAGTGATTCACATAGAATCTTTAGCATAGAATAGCATCTTTTGGGAAGATGCGATATTTTATAATGTGAAACTTCATCAAAAACTGTTTTAATGAATATCTAATTCATTAAAAAGAATAATTTTAATCTGATTGTAAAATCTAATGAAACTGGCCAGGAAAAATTATTATTTTTGAATGCCCTTCTGAACTTGAACCCTATCTGGGAAAGAAATGGAATGAATAGTTTGACAACATATAAAACAAATCAAAGTTTAATATAATATTACAAATAGTAAAATAGTTTCAAAATAAATCCAAAATCAACTTTAAATTAAAAGAAAAGTATTTTCAGCCATTACAGTCCATCATCAGTGCAATAGAATAAAGTAGAACAACATATTTGAGTATTTAAAATAGAACAAAGTTTTAAGTGCATATTAAAATTTTTAAATTTAATATGCATAAAAAAATGATGGGCTGTAATGCCTGAAAGTAGTTTGTTATTAATTAAAAATTGATTTTGAATACATTTTTAAGTTTGACAATTAAACTCAGATATATTGCTAAGAAAGAAATCAAAAAATGCAGACAGCTGAAATGACTAAGTTTAAGAGTTCAAAAAAAAATTAAAGGTCATAAAATATTTCCTCACAATATTTATCCAACAATCTCAATAAAAGAGAGGGGTTAGTATTGTCTTTTTAGTTAAGAAGAAAGGGGATAAACTTCAACAAAAAACAATAATCAATTTGAATTTTTCTCATTAATGTGAGTTGTGAAAGACAGACAGGGAGATAGAAAAGATTCAGTTCAGGGGAGAAAATCCTCTCTTTTGCCTTCTCCCTTTTTCTTTTCCTTTCTGCTGGGTGTTTTATATATCTTAACTGCTTTCCATTTCATCCAAAAACTACCTAAGAAGCTACTATAATAAAAAATATCTAAAAATCTAAAAAAGAAGGGTCATATATGAAATCCTCTCTCCTTTTTTTTTTTTTTTTTTTTTTTTTTTTTTTTTTTTTTTTTTTTTTTTTTTTTTTTTTTTTTTTTTTTTTTGTTAGACTTTGATAAAATTTATTTTGGTTTCATTAGTTTTAATTGAAAACAATTAAGTGTAATATTATATCAAGAATCTATATAAATATATTCTATTTTTACATATGTTAAATGCTAATAAAGGTTTGTATTATTAACTGTTTTATTTTAATAAATGTTAGAATATAAATGATGATGATAAATTCTTTATTAACCCATTATTTAGTTTAAATTTGTTACCTCCATGAATATGTTAAATTAGTTGTTGTTATTTCTGCATTCTTTCAATTCTGAACCCAGTTAAGTTCTATAACAACTTTTTATTCATAAAGTTTATTTTGTGTAACTGCTGCTCATTTTGACATGTACTATCTAATTACTTTACTGAAATAATATGGGTTAAACTGTTCCTGGTATTTGAACCTGGCATTTATTTACATGTCCAATGGATATACTCATTTTTGTATAATCCCAGAAGAACCTGAAGTAGGAGCTGACACTAATTTATATGGATCTTAATTCTGACTATTATAGCAAAACAGCAGCCTAGATATCCATGGCATCATAATATTCTCTTTTCCATAAAAAAGTCCAGACCCAGATGACCAATTTTCTCATAGAAGATTGTGGAGAAATACCATTATTAGTATGTTTGTAGATTTTTGATTATATGAATAGAAATACTATATACATTGTAGTGTATGATAGAAAATAGTTTGAATAAATCGTATCTGAAACTAAAAGCAATTTATGCTGACATTATGAGAGTAAACAAATGCATGTTGTTGTGGTATATTGTCAAGGAAGAAGTGAGGTAAGAATATGTTGTAATGAGGCAGGTCTCTCCCAACCCCATCATCCATGTCCGGGCTTCCCTGACCGCTTGAACTGTCATCACGATCCATCACCCGAAAACGTAAATTGATATTTAGATCTTTGCGGTCTAACCAGTGCATCAACTCTTGTAACACTTCCATAATAAAACTTTTATTAATCAATAAGGTACTTTCCTTATAACAAAAAATAAGCCTTTTCTTACACATAAGATATACGCCACAGACAATCACTGACAGCACTACATGAACTCGACAAGACAGACAGCACGAACATCAGGAGGTAATTCACACAAGGAACGTAAAAAAGGCCCCCTGTCGGTCACAATCATTTTCATTTATACAAGTAGCCATTTACATTAAAAAAGCAAAACTACGTATTAATCTATTACAATTTTAGTCTTTGCTAATACCACAAAACATATTAATTATTAATGTAATAAATTCTAACATTATTAAAAATCAATTAAAGTTCATAACACACGTCCTGTAGTGACACCTCCCTCCTTGGTCCATCTCCAACATGGCGGCCTCCATAATCCAACACAAACCAGGTAAGTTCATTCATTGTAAAACCGTCAAATTTCTCCACTCTTCACATTGTTATGTCTCTTAGACTGTTAAATGTGTGTTAAATTGCTTAGTAGTAGTAGTTGTAATAGTAGCAAAGATGAAAATAAATATATGGAAGATGAAAGCTATGTTTGAAAGGAATGAAAAGAGTTAAAGGTTAAGTTTAAACTGGAATGGAGGTGAACATAGAAAAAGTGAATGAATTTTTTTATTTGGGATATATATTTGGAGAAGTGACACTGATAAAACTGAATTGAGTGGAAAGAAAATGCTATTTTTAAAAGTTGTAATAAATGGATTTGAATGAAACCATAATTCCTTTCTTATATATGGGGAATAAAATGTAAATTATTATAAAATAAAAATTTTAAAAATAGAAACAAATGCAAAGTACAGATTATGCATTCATATAAAAAGTGTGTTACAGCAAAGACTCAAATTTTTTTATTCTTAAAAAATTAAATGCAATGACTGTGGATTTATTTTGTGCACTCAATATGTTTACCATTCACTTGGATAAGAACCATGCTCCTCTGTTTCCATGCCTGGAACATATTATGGCACATTTCAGGGTAATTTTGGTCCACTCTTCTTTAGTTGCTTTCCAAAGGCAGGCCTTTAGAAAGCAACTAAGGAAGGCTTTTTGAAGAATGCACTTCTGTTTTAAAAAGCTGAAAGCCAAAGAAATCTAGCGAGCTGATGTCTGGCAATTTGGTAGATATCTAGGGTAACCACAAATTCTGATCCATCCTCTGCTATGGGGCACTTATACAACTTTCTTGAATTGGTTTTCCTGTTTTCGTTATGAGCCTGACAGCAGGTGAACATTTGTTTTTTTCTTAACTTCTGCACCTAGATCCTCATGGATGAATTGTTCACAGTCATTCTAGATAGCCCAATCTGTTTAGCAATTGATTGATGGCTTTGGAGTTGGCAGTATCCATCAATTTTTTTCACTTTCTCAATTCTCTGCTGGATGCAAATGATTTTAGGTTTAGAACAGACTTCTTCAAAACTGACAGTAATTGCAGTATATCTTTTTTTTTCGGTCAAATTCCCGATTATTCTTGACACTATAGTTTTGGAAACCAGTACTGCACCCTTTTTTTCTTCTTCAACAGTCATTCGATTTGAACATCCCGCTTTGAAAAGAATTATCGTCATCACGTCAATTTAAATATTTCTGTGTGACGCCATTTTAGAATAACGAATTTACGCGCGATATGAAAATAGTGAAATTAAGCTACCATAGCAACAAAAATTCTAAAATATATTAATTTCTTAAAAAGTTATGATTAAAAATGAATCTTTTTTGGTGTGACATCGTTTATATGCAATTTCTGCAGCGAAATTTTTCCTTTTAAACATACTTTTTAAGCACAATAAATACGATACAATTAATCAGTAGCGTTAAACAATATCAAAATACGGCGGTTGTTTATCTGCGAAATTTGGCGCCAATACATAGTTTACTGGTCCTCAGCTTTGAAATTATGCGATTATTGACAAATTTAATTTTTTGTAGTTCACATTATTAATAATTTTATGCTCAAAATTTAAAATAATTATTTTATCGCACTATTTAGAATTAGTGTGTAACACGTTAACATTTCAAAACTTGGAAAAAAGTATAGTTTTTCCGATAATGAATAAATAATTCTAAAATAAATCATACAAACTTTAATGAAATACACATAATTATATTATTTTATTATGCAGTATTATGAAAAATTATGGTGGAAGCAAGAGTAGTGGTTTCTATTCGTTTTTATCCAAAAAAACAAAATTTTAATTTGAAACAATATCAGTCAAAAATAGATTTACGCTTAGATATTGAATTAAAGTAAAAGTATACGACATTATAACTATTAAAATTCAAAAATACTATTGAAATCTGATAAGATTTTATATAAATTTAAATGAACAAAAAATATATAACTGTGCAAAACTAGTTTACAACAATAAAAAAGGTACAACTTATTAACGAAAACTAAATTTTATTGTATATTTTGTTGCGGTATTGAGATAAGCATTCGTGAAATTTCAAATACCGAATTTAATAATGGCAATCCATAATTTAATTAGAATGTGTTTGTTGAAAACGTCCATTCCCTGATAACTAATAATGTAATCTAACTTGTAAGATTTAAAATTTTAATGAACTGTTTCTTTGATATAAATATAAAGCTTATTTAAAAGTAATTTCTCTTCTATACAGAATAATAAATAATAATAATATTACAAGTTTCTGAAGTAAAGTGAAACATTTATGAATGTATCGTCCGTCCTTCGGTATTCATATCAAAATACAAACCTCAGCATGACGTCTGTGTCAATCTCAAGGATCTTTCATAAATAAAAACGTTGTCAAACCGGAAGTGACATTAACTTACTCTTATATTATAAAAACCACACTTTTAATATTAAACAGCATGGAATAGTGATGTTCGATATACAATATATAACGAAAAATATGTTGATAAACTACTGTAATTTTTATATTTATGAAAAAACTGATCTTTTTAATCTTATATCGTTCGAATTTCAATTATTTTTAAAAATATAGTACTGTAATAATAAAAATTGAAGTAACTTGAAAACAGAAATAAAATAAATTTAATCATATAATTATTTATTTAAATAATTGTTTTATTATAATTTTAATGAAGAGGTTCGTTGATGTGATAGTTACTTTATGCAATGCTCTGTTTGTGATTGTGCTTTGCTCAAAGTTTTATTACCAAAATAACGGTAATGCTTCAGTTATTCTGGACAGCAAAGAGCTTACAGAAAGGTCCCATGACTATTACCAATTCGCAAAAAATGATCACACACTTTGAAAAAATTAGATCTTTACAAGTTGAATCAGGTTGAGGATGCAAACTGATATCAAATGAAGTACTTGACCATGTTGCAACTGCCATAGTGGAAGTTATGAATTTAGCAGTGCTTGGGCAATATTCATGCAACCGGATATGCTGTATTCAACAGTGTGGAAAAGCTTGCACAAAATGCTAGTTTTCCCTGACAAGATGACCTAAATCCAATAACTGCTTCCAAACAATGCAGAACCTCATTTGCACTTTTCTCATTTGTTTCTAGCTCAGAAGTGGATGATAACAGCCTTCGAACATCCTATGGAATGACGAGGCCTACTTTTGTCTCAATGGTTCTGTCAATACACATAATTGTTGGATTTGGACTATTGAGAAACTTTGTGTGTTTGAGCAGATTCCCTTACATTCATTGAAAGTAGTGTGATGTGGTTTTATTGCTTCATTCATAATTGATCCATACTTTTTTAAAGAATCCAAACCAACAGGGTCAGTGACTTGTTCTGTCATTGCAGGGGATATTGATAAATGCTGCTCATTTTTGTTATTCCACAACTTCAACAGCATGGATGTCTTGATGCAACCATGTTTTTGAAGGATAGGGCACCCCCCTCACATAGGACTGACTTTACAACAAGTTTTATAATAGTATTTCACCGAAGACCGAATAATTAGTCGAGCATTCCCTACAAAGTGGCCAGTTCATTCATCTGATCTCACTCCTTGAGACTTTTGGTTGTGAGGTATTTAAAAAACTTGGTTTACCAAAGACACGTGGACAATTTAGTCTCACACTATATCATCTGGTGATTCTGTTCTCTTTGGTCAATGTTTGTTAATTCAAACATTAACGATTAATTGAGCATAGAAACCAAGAAATCATCAATATAAATTCTTATTAACAATAATTTTTTTCTTATGAGTACCCATCTGTCTATCCATTTTGTTTAGTTGCAAACACAGTTCATGTTACTGCATGACAGTTTTAGTGATAGCTATGAGAGAGAGAGTTATATTTTGCAAGAAACTTGTTTTCTCTTTTTCGCTCGCTCTCAGCAAACTTTTCACACTCTCGTGTCTGCATAGCGGTTCATTATGTTCATTATTAAAATAGAGCTAACTCTTCATGCATTATGTTCATTATAATAATGTTTTTAATCAATACATCAACAATTTTTCTATTCATGGTATTACCATAAATACAAAAATAAAAAACATAACTAGGTACCTCTTATTTATTTTTGCAAGGTAGGCTTTTCTGGCAAGGGTACCTCTTATTTATTTTTGCAAGGTAGGCTTTTGTGGCATTTAGAAAAAAATGTTATTCTTTTTGCACAAACATAATTTAGATATATAATACTTCATGCATCGAAAGTGGTTTAGCCCTGTGTACATTTCACTGGCACAGATTGCAACCTTCCTGAATGAGATTTGTTTATCTTTGCAGATATTCTCTAAAGAAAGAAATTTCTGCTGGCAAATATTGAACTCTGAGACGGGAATACATGAGAAATTAACACTTTTATTTTAATTGTTTGCCACTTTGGGTTTTGACTAGGAAAAACTAGAAATTCCAGACTTTGAATAAAAAATGTTCGGGGCTCCAAAATAAAAAAGGAAGATGAAGAAGAAGAAGAAATGTTCGGCATTTCAAGTTCATATTTGGCATTTCAAGTTCAGCCTAAGAAATACTAGAACTTCTGACAAGTTGGCATATCAAGTTTGGCCTAGGAAATACTAGAATGTTCGACAAGTGTTAGGATGTTCTCGTATTGACTAGGAAATTATAGTATTTCCTGGATTCGGGTTTGTCCTGTAACATATACATAAACTTTTAAAAGAACAGTTCATGTGTGTACCAGTGGCGGCTCGCTGCAACCCTCCCACCAAAATGAAAACATTTTAAAATTATTATAGATATTACATTACTATACAATTATTTTACAAAAACATATTTTTTCCGTTCGTGGTATATTTATTTTTGAATTGTAGGTACTAG
>AYEL01088508.1:0-90225 GCA_000484575.1 Olivierus martensii
ATCAAGAATCTTACCTAGGATTCATTTTTGTGTGAAAAATATATTTATTTTTCATTATTATAAATTAATATTTTAATCCATTCGCTAGTAATCCATAAATGCTTATTATATTTAACTCATCCATGATTTAATTAAAATAGATTAAAAAGTAACTAAAATAATATTTAAAATAACGAAAAAATAATAATTATTTAAAATCTGTACTGAAAAATAACTTTAGTCTATCAAAAAAGTTCATCGTATACAAAATCAAAACTTCGAAATCGCACGCTTAACATCTAGAAATCACATTGCACATGTCATCCTAACAGTGTATGACGTCATCGTTAGGATGATCCACTCATTTTAAAATATGATCAAAGATTTGAATATGATAACTCAACTCAACTAGACAAAATACAATGTAAGGGAAAACGAAACTTTGAATGGTCTCTTGGGAGCCGTATGACTTAGACGTATTCCAATGAAATTTTTACTGTGATACTTAAATATGAATTTTTTTTAGAAAAGGAAAAACATTTATTCAATAACAATAATAAAAAGAAAATATTTTTATGTAAATTATAAAAATTTATTACTATTCGTTAACTTGATATTTTCTGAAGCTTTCTCAGACATCAATCTCACATCGGAGTAAAATTTTACTTTACCTGCTGTGATCGAGCGCGTCGCGCCACTGAATTCAACCTGCATTTATACTGTATAAGTGCATCAGATAGAGGACCCCGCGATGCCTGATGCGCCGCGACACAGAAATTCTCGTCAATAATCCAACAATCTTAAGTAGGCGCACTGTGTTGGATCACTTTAGCTGAATTATTGTCAAGAATTTCTGCGTCGTGGCACATCAGGCGGTGCAGCGTCGCCTATCTGATGCACTCATACAAATGCAGGTTGGAATCGGCGGTGCGATGCGCTCGATCGCTTCGGGTAACGTAAAATTTTTCCTTTTAAATTATATATTGGTGTTTGTATTATAAAATTTATTTTATATGTATATATTTAGTTTCAATAAAATATTTATTTTGGCAAATGGCATTAATATATCCATAACTAAAAATCAAAAATCACATAATTTATCGGTTTCAAATTTTTCCCAAATTTTAAGTGTTAAAGTCAGGGGGTAGGCTTATACACAGGTTATGCATTTTTACCGATTTTTAAACTCTGAAGTTGGGATCGACTTATACACGGGTCGGCTTATATTCGAGTATATACAGTAATTTGCTGCATTCCATTAGAAAATTATATATTCTGCATAGTTTGTGTGTAAATTAGACAACTGAAAAGGACTGAATAAGCAGAAAATATTATTACATATAATCAAGAATAATCGAATTAGATTTTTCCTGCTTAAAGGCTGTATTGAATAATTGATTAAAATTAACCCATTGGAGATTATATTTTATAAATAAGAGACAATATCTTTCTTAACAATCTATATCCACTAGTAACTTTTGAATTTTGAATTAACAAATGCATTTTCATAAAATATGTTAACAATATTAATAGTGGATTAATACTATTAAAAGTAACTTTGATCATCATTTAACTCTGTATGTTAAATTATTGAAGCAAGAGAGTTAAATGTGCAAAGTCGCGAATTTGAACGAATGTCAATACTATGTACTTATCAGCTAAGCCTAACCAATATGGATCATTCTTATTTTCACATATCAGTTTCAGTGGGAAAATTTATGTAGATAAGATGACATCATTAACCAGGATAGCTCTTTCAGATACGGGTTCCGACTCCGTATCACGTGATTGCCAACTACGACAGAGAAATGTGGAAGTAAGTTAACTTTTAAACTAAAATATAATACGTTAGCATATAGGACTTGGGAAGTAAGTTAACTTTTAAACTAAAATATAATATGTTAGCATATAAGTGGTTCTGATCCCGTATCACGTGATTGCTAACGACGGAGGCGGAGAACGTGGGAATCCGATTCCGTATCATGTGATTGCCAACTACGACGGAGAAGGTGGAAGTACGGTTCCGACTCCATATCACGTGATTGCCAACTACGACGGAGAAGGTGGAAGTAAAGGTTCCTATCCCGTGTCACGTGATTGCCAACTACGACGGAGAAGGTGGAAGTAAGTTATCCGATCACGTATCACGTGATTGCCAACGACGGAGGCGGAGAACGTGGGAAGTAAGTAACTAACTATATAATACGTTAGCATATAGGAAAATAACGATAAATAAATAATAGACTTGTGATTGCTAACGATGGAGGCGGAGAACGTGGGAAGTAAGTTAACTTTTAAACTAAATATACGTTAGCATATAGGAAAATAACGATAAATAAATAATAGAGTGCGTTTATGATGGAGAAGGTGGAAGTAAGTTAACTTTTAAACTAAAATATAATTAGGACGGAGAAGGTGCAAGTAAGTTAACTTTTAAACTAAAATATAATACGAAGGCGGAGAACGTGGGAAGTAAGTTAACTTTTAAACTAAAATATAATGCGTATATATAGGAAAATAACGATAAATAAATAATAGAGTGCATAATAAAGTAGGACGGAGACGGAGAACGTGGGAAGTTAAGTAACTTTTAAACTAAAATATAAGGAGAACATGGGAAGTAAGTTAACTTTTAAACTAAAATATAATACGTTAAAATAATAGGAAAATAATGATAAATAATAGAGTGCATAATAAAATAAAAACATAGGAAAATAACGATAAATAAATAATAGAGTGCATAATAAAATAATGGAGAATGTGGAAGTAAGTTAACTTTTAAACTAAAATATAATACGTTAGCATATAGAAACGATAAATAATAGAGTGTATAATAAAATACAAATAGGACAGGTCAAAGTTAACTTCTCACAAATGATCATCAAAGTTACTTTTAATAGTATTAATCTACTATTAATATTATTAACAAATTTTATGAAAATGCATTTGTTAATTCAAAATTCAAAACTTATCAGTGGATATAAATTGTTAAGGAAGATATTGTCTCTTATTTATAAAATATAATCTCCAATGGGTTAATTTTAATCAATTCAATACAGCCTTTAAGTAGGAAAAAATCTAATTCGATTATTCTTGATTATATGTTAAATTATTGAAGCAAGAATCAAGAATAATTGAATTAGATTTTTCGTGCTTAAAGGCTATATTGAATTATTGATTAAAATTAACCCATTGGAGATTATCATATATATTAATAGTCAAATGAGTCTGGCTGCTGGCTAACTGCTGTCAGGATGTCCCTTTTTCAGTCAAACCACTATACCGATTTCTATAAATATAGTATTGTTAGAATTTTCAAAATCAGAAAAAACTCAAAAATGAAATATGCATAAGATTCTTCCGAAATTTATAAAAGCCGAACAATTTTTATATACGTTTATTTTTCTTAAAATAATAATAAAACACACGCAAAGCGAGTTTAGGATTCATTAATTATGAAAAATGAAATTTTTAAAAATTTTTTTTTTCATTTGAAAATTTTTATAGCAAAACCAAAATTTACATCAACGATAATCACATTAAACATCCTTGGATTTTATGGAATCTAAAAAGGACCATAAAATTAAAGATTCACATTTAACGTCATCTGTGGCAGCTGCAAATTTATACAAAACTGCAAATATATATAGCATATGTTTCCTCAATTTTTAAACAATTTACAAATTTATCCGCTTTTGTTTTCTCAACTTTTCTGATTAATTCTTACAATTTGGAAATTATACTGTTCAGTTATTGCAATTCTTTTACAAACTATATAATGAAAATTAGGATTTATTCGAATATCATTGATTTATAATAGGGCATATCTTATTAAAAAAAAGTTCTGCGTAATTTCGTAATAGGATATGCCCTACTTAATAATTAAGGTAAACTTTTGTACAATTTAAATGAAATAGCTAATTACTAACGATTGGTCTACAGACGATTTGAAAACGGAACAATTGCATATATATTCCATCAAAAGCATCGAAGCCATTAAAAATTTCAAACTGCAGATAAAATATGGTTAAATTCTAAAGTTTAATACCAGTTAAAAAATATAAACATGTTATATTAATAATAAAATTTATCGGTCTTTTACGAGTAAATATTTGATTTAAAACAAAGTTTATAAAATACAAACTAGATCAGTTTTCAGATTTTCGCTTTAAAAATATGCAATAATTGATAGTTAATTTTTATAATTAAAAAGTTATTTAAACACTGACCCATGTCATTAGGAAAATCTATCCTTAATGATAATTATATACCCTAAATGATAATGCCTGAAGAACGGAAGTCGTAACTCCAAACGGGTTGTCAAAATCTAAAAATATCAAAAAATAATGAAAACAATCCGCATAAACAAACAGGAAAATAAACTATCATAAATTTTTTGCTTAAAAGTTTACTTTATAGATACAACACTTGATTTTCTGATTATTATTTATAATTTATAAAACGAACATTTAATCATATGCTTATTAACGTTATTATTCCAATGATGTCATATAATTTTATTAAAAACCTCAATTTTGTGCGTTTTATTACTAAAAATATAAACACTGATCTTTTTTAAAGTGTTTATGAATTTTTTAAATCAATGAGCAAAAAAAAAAGCCGAAAATTTTAAAATTAAATACAAAATTTCATTTAAATATACTGTATAACTTACAAGCCCATACTCACAATACTACTATTGTTTTTCCAGTAACATGGAAAACCATGTTACTGGAAAATTAAACAGAGAAAAACAACATTTTCAACTCCCACTTTGCGTTATACTGTACTGTATATAAAAAATAGTAATGTAAGTTCAAGGGCTGTGAAATGCCCACTCAACTGCAGTTAAACAAATACTATACTGTATTACAAACATCGGCAAGGCGTTCAACTTTTAAGAAATCAAAAGATAAATATGAATATTTGCCTCTAAAAAGATCGGTTGTAAATTTGAGAATCATTAAAATTGCATTCATTAGTTCAAGATAAACATATTATATTTATATGGATTATAAATTTATAGCAAGAAATTATTAGTAAAATTTGTTTTATTTGCTAAAATCAATTTTACTAAAATTTTTGTAATTAATAATTTTATAAATCTACAATACATTTATAAACCTACAATATTAATTTTCCTGAATTTGATCATAAGCGACAGTAAAATAATATATAATGCGCAAGCTAAATTATTCTATGTGGCATAGTTTTTAATGAAATAACAATCGAAATTTTATGTAGAAAATTTAGTAAAAATTAAAAAAAGAAAGATCATTTTAGCCTCAAAAAACGATTCCAAATAAAAAATAATTAACGTGTATATATATAATTTTCCTCTCTTTCTCTATGTTTTCTTATATTATACATACAGAAAACATTATTATTATTATTATTAATGATAAACGAAAATATACAGCATATTTCATTTGTCCTATAATCAATATTAATCGAAACCTGATAAAAGAAATTATAATTCGATTCTCACTACAGTATGTCTATATTATTAACAATGCAATTAACTTTTACATCGACAATAGTGAATTATTGATATAAAGTCCGAGATAAACAAATGACCTATATCTCACACATTTATAAATTAGGCCTATATTCAGTTCCTTTAATTAATATAGGAATACAATACTGTATATAGGAATTAGATGATGTCATATTTTTCTAAATTTATATTTAAAAATAATTTCAATAAAGATGACGTTGCGATTGTTATTTTTTTGGATAGTTTTGACTTGTAATAATATATAATCATATTTTTCTAAATTTATATTTAAAAATAATTTCGATAAAGATGACGTTGCGATTGTTATTTTTTTGGATAGTTTTGACTTGTAATAATATATAGGTCACATTAATTAGTATAGTCTAATGTGCAAAAGTATTTTATTCTGTATTAGTGAGAGAGAAATTCAAAAATAGCAAGAAAACCTAAAATATTCATATTTCTTTGTATAATATTGTATACAAAAATTTCATTTTTTAATCGTTTATTCCATGTTTATAATCAATTTGGCCTGCATTTGTATATTATAAATAACCAAACTCGTTTATGATTTCTAATTCATTGAATGGTTTTAGTATATTTATTAAAGCAAAGCTTTTTATTTATGAAATAACTCATTTTTTGTCATAAATCTACTACACGTTTTAATCTGGCTGAAAATAGATTTTTCAAGTATCGAAGACAATCTGGAAACTGTCCAAGTTCAAGTACAGTCTAGGGAAAACAATGCGTGATTCTAAGTAAATCTGGTTAGTATCTTAAAAATAAATCCAAATTAAGTGTTTATTGACCACATTTCCAAATATTAAAAAGACAAACAACCTCTCATGTAGACACAATTATGCAGAATTTTAAGGAGAAAAAATTTTTTTCACATCCGTTTCCATCTATTGTCGAAAGATATATAATTCGCGAACAGGTAATTCAGTGACTAACACAATGAATGTACTTGGCTATTATATAAAACAATGTATGATAAGATCAAATCATAATCCTGTTTTAAAACAGGCTTTGTCCTTAACTCATTTTCCCTTTCGACATGCAATGTCAAGTAAACTTAACTTTACAAGAATACTACAATACCTCCTTATACAGTACAGTACTGTTGTTTAATTCACGAATTTATTTCAAAGCGTGATTAAAAATAAATATTAAACGGAAGATAAAAAAAAAAAAAAACTTTTTATATAGGCTATGCTGAATTTATCGATTCATGAGATTTGTTCCATATGCTTTTTATTGTTTAACTTAAAATTAAAAAATTGAATACGTATTTTATATAATTTTAATTTTTTAAATCATTTATAATTTTCATTTTTTACTTGTTTTTATAATTATTAAATAAAGTATATAATTTTTATTGTTTAATGGATGATAATTTTTTACGAATAATTTTCCATAGTAATGCTTACACTTCTATCCCATTAAAAATTAAAAAAAATTTTAATATCCAAATTTTATCATTTAGTTTTAAACAGAATAAAAGAAAGCTAACAACTTTCAGACACCATATGTTTTAAACTGATTCTGTTTTTAACATCTGTACATAGTTCAAAGAACAGAATTAAATTTAAAAAATAAAATAAAATTAATACTTGATATTTTAAGTAACATCTTCAATAATAATAAAAACAAACCTTATTAAAATTTATTGCAAATTCTTATTTAATATTCTAATAAAAAAAATTCTTGCTTTATATCACCATACTGTATTTCGGATACTGACATGACGTGACAGTAACCACGATACACTTGATTCCTCCGAATATGATCCTTTATGAACTGAGAATGAAAGCATTCTTTAGCACATCTGTTCAGAAGTTTTTTATCCACAATAACTAACAGTAGTATTATTATTTAACAAATCTGAAGTCATTGCACCTCTACATCGTTTGATACTTGTATAAATACTCTGAATTTCATTGGAAAGGAAATAAGTTTTATTAAATGCAAGGAATGAAATTCTTTATATTGGGTGGGATGTAGAGTTGTAAACTGTTTTCACTTTTTAAATAAACCGGTTTCGAGGAAATATCTTGCAAGTTGACATCTGACTGAGCTATTCTTATTGAAGGCTATTTATCTTCATAATGGACGGATGCCAGGTTTTCTTTTAATGATGACGCCCAAACTTTTAAATTTGCAGAGGGTTATTTTTTGAAGTCATAGAAATAAATAAATTTAAAAAAAATATTCAAAAGTAAACTGTTTTCAAAACGCCTATCAAAACATTGATATTGGTCAATATCCAAGGATATATCTTGAACTGGGAGGGAAAAAAAAATTATAAAAACAGTTCTAAGAATAATCATTTCTTCTCAACAGTTTTATGAAAAAAAATCGGATGATTCATTCAATATGAGTTTACACTACAATAAAACACGGAGAAAATACGGATAGCATGACTCAAAAAGGAAATTTTTCCTAGAACTTCGTAACTCGAACAGTAAATGTTTTAAGGTAAGGTTTTAATTAAATATAACGATTTTATTAAATCTAAAAAAGAATTTTCTTTGTATAAACCAAAACACAGCCTGCAATAATAAGCAAAAATTTTTTATCATTATAGTATTTATAAATTATTTATATCATAATATTAATCTAAAATAGCATTATCATTTTTTATATCTAGATCACATTTTATCGTAGAACCAAACGGTGGGCCAAAATAATTGTATAAGATTAAGTTGATTAATGATCTGAAACAGTTTAATATATATATTTAACCAAATTCTTATCCTTTTTATATCTTCGAAATATCAATTAATGCACTTCAAAAATATATAAAATCATCTCAATTTTTAAAACATTGATAAACATAAAAATCATGAAACGAATAAATATATATAAAAATTATATTTTTCCTAAATAAAATATCAATACTAATGTAGAAATCAAAGAATAGGTCAGTTTAAGTTTCTGCCGATTCAATTGTAATAATAAACTGAAATTTAGTTCACATGATTTTCGCGCTCGATTGAATGAAGACAATAGTTGTAGATTTAAAAACTCTCTCTAGCGAAAGTCATAATATACATACTACACGATTTGTTCCAATTTAAAACAAATGTTTAAAACAATAAACTGCTTTAGAGAATTATAAATTACCGTATTTCAATTGTCAAAAAGTTTTGTGCGCTAAAAATTGTTGCAACAAAACACTTGAGATAATTTTTTTTTCAAATTAAATGCCAACTTTAACTTTTAGATGATTATCGTTACAAATTCATTCTAAAAAACGATAATAAAAATCACGTTTAACAGCGGAATAAGACCAAAATAAACTTCATACTAAAATTAATGGAAGTACCGTAGGGTTTTTACGGGTATATTTACAGAACGATCAAATATAGATTACATTAAGAGAGATTTCCCTAACCTGTTCTGAAAATGCTGACATTATTGCTTTTACAGATAAAATAGCGTTCTAATTTAAATCCATGTGATGTCATAAAGATAGAATATGTATGTCATCTTTCAGTATTGATTGATATACAAAAACAATCCATGAATCGAACAAATCTTTTAAAAAAACATCACACTTTCATTATTAATCAATTTCCATCGAAATGATTTGATAGATAATAACTAAGAAGTGTTTATAAATATCAAAAAAATATTATATTTCTTTAAAAAATAATAATTATTCATTAAAACTTATATCTTACTTTTTGAAGTATCGCCGAACAGAACGCCATTCAACGTATTCTTGCATGTTATTCTCGTACGGTTACGAAATGCCGACTGTGCTACACCTTACTCAGTAGAAGTGTACGAATAAAGCGCTGCAGTCGTTGGGCGTTTACATACCGTGTCATTAACCGCAAAGGGAAAACATTCTTCAGTAAACGTTTAAACACGGTAAGAAGCGATTTCCATCCGTACTTACGAATATTTAATATGATGCAGTGTATCGTAAAGATTACGGAAAATACTTTTAATACGGAATTTAGTATGCTAGGATGAGTTTATTGAGGAGAAAGTTGACCAGCTGTACTAAGTTAACCTTCATCTTCTAACTCATCTCGAATTTTTCAAAACCTGTTAATCACGTTACTTAAACTTTTCAAGACTTAAAAGCAAAATTTTTTACGATCTTAGTCAACAGAATAAACTATGAAGTGTTAGATATTTCAGAATAAAGGTCCTATTTACCCAATGAAGCATACAGAACATTAATAACATTTACATGTATTATAAATTATTTATTCCTGAATATGCAATCAAACGTGAACTATTTTCAGGCTTAATTATTTATAAATTGTTGCTTGATTATAAATGTAAGTTTAAAATTTTTGATAATTATTAGATACATTATAATTTATGAATTTTATAGATGTTTAATTTTGACTATGCAGAATTAGATAAGAATGATAAAAGTTAAATAAAATTATATTTTTAGTTAACAGGTTTGTTAATAAAGTTCGCCGATAACAAATTAAAATTTTTTTTTAATTATTAGTGTCTAATTAGTGTGAAATCCTTAATTACTGACATCATAAATATTTATACAGTATTCGCAATTTTCGAACTGTTGGTGCCTGTTTTCCTTAAGTCACCTTAACTAGTGTTTCTCAATACAGTACTTTTAAATTGACTCTCGTGAAGTCTTTCTTCCGGCGACCCCTTTATATCGTCTTATTAATTTACAATAGACAAGTACTCTACAACAGAAAAGCCGTGCGAAATTAAGTGTATAAAAAAATAATAAAATAAATTTAGAAATATTATGGAAAACAATTTTGAATAAAATAATTTAAGTTTGCAAAACACACATGAAAGTAGTTTTAATTAAAAATTACTGCTTTTTCGATTTTATTACAATATATATAAATAACATATAAAGCATATTGATATAAATTATAATAAATCAATTACACTATTATTAATATCCAATCGATTGAGTCAGAAAATAATCATATTTAATGTTTCAAATAATAATAAACAAACGTATTCTTTAAATATCTTCAATAAAATATGAAAATAACGTAAAGACAGTTAATAAAATTAAAAATTTGAATCAAACATTTGTATTGAATTAAGTTCGCGAATCATAATTTTGTTTAATAGCTGCCAGGCATACTTTGCATAAATTTAAGTCCATTTTATATTTCATGAATTAATATTTAAAATACAGTGTAGAATTCTAAACGGTGACAGGAAATGGGTACTGTGTCATTACAAGCATCGAAACATGTTGACCTATTCCTCAACAATTCTCATTCAACCATTTAGAAAATACGGGACTGTAAGCATCAATGACTAGATAATACAGTAGCTAATCTGGAGGCAGATGCTTAAATAGCTTGCCCTGTTAAAGTCAGTAATTTCATTAAAATATTTCTGTATACGATAATATCTATCATATGAAAGCTATGAGCCAGTTTTTTAATAAATTTCCAGAAGAAAAACTTTTAGTGAGTGAGTATCTTTGATAAAATATAAACATTTTGTATTAAATAATTATAAATTCATATTGACCTACAAATTTCAGAATTTAGACCTATAACTTAAATTAATTTCGATGTTTTGGATTAATAACAACCGAAATCGTTCTATCAAAAATATTAATTAGAAATTAAATGATCAGTTCTGATCATAAAGTCAAAACAATTAGAATAAAAATTTATTTATTTTTGAAAATAATCAAGTAACTCTGATTTTCAATAAAATCATTGGCGTTATTATCATAAATATTGGCCTAATTTATTGTTTAATTTTGGGATTACGATACCGTATCATTGACATTGAGAAATCATGTAGGCGAAACTTTGTTTTCAGCTTCAAAAACTTGATTATTAAAATAGTGACCGATTTAAATGAAATCAGACTAACATATCAGTTAAATGGGCCAAATATCTGTAGGTTTGAAAGCGGAAATGACTCAAACCGGAACGAAGGTAGTTCGGCATTAAGGCCAACATACGTGTAACTTCTATATATCCTTTAGTACATATATATGGTTTTACATTATCAGCTTATATTTTTATTAAACTGCACTGATTTTTAAATAATATAAGAAACTGTTTATGAACAATATCCAAACTTAGTAATGTTAAAAATAGAGAATCCAAATTTAAAACTTTAGTCTGCAAAAGTCAATAAACTGTTTTCACACTATTGTTAAATAAACTTATTTTAAATATTTAAAATTATTACATAAAATTATACTTTATGCATCTCTCATTCTTTATAAGTACATATAAAAAATAAATTGTAACGTTTATAGATTAAAAAATCAGAATGGGAATTTTTACTTTACACACAAATACTATATATATTATGATTTTTTCATTATTTAAAAATAAATATGTAACCATAATTTATTAAAGATATTAATAAATGACAATAAAAAGTTTTTATTTTTTTCTAGAAGACAATATACTGTAAATCAGGAGTCCGCATCCTTTTTGTTACTAATGGCGTAATAAATTTTTAAAAAATCATCAAGACCGTATAGTTTAATTTTAGAAAAAAAAAATCAAATTACTAATTCAATTTTCTAATCACAATGTTGTAATAAATGAACAAAATAATTATGTCTTGAAATATGTACATTTATACAAAATAAAGACAATGCATGAATGTAATAACTAAAAATTAAATTTAAAAATACCTACACATGAAATAACACAAAATAAAATTACAAGTAATTGTTATTATATATGTATAAATTTAATGCAAAATTTATGAATACGCATGCATAATGAAATACATATACATAAATTTCGCGTGCACATATATATATGAACAATATATGAAATGCATTCTAATGTGGATGCATTTAAAATCCACTCGTGGGCGCTGCATTGCCCAGCCTTGCTGTAAATTATTCTAACTATTAGTCTTCTTTCCAAGGAAAATGGGTTATAAGACAACTATCTAATCTGTTCACCTGTGTATATACTCCACTAATTAGTAAACTTCCATAAAATTTGATAGTGATGTTCTACAATTATAGGTCACCTGGACAGCTCATAATTAAATTTTCTAGCAGCAACCGTTTAAAAATTGGCAGACGTTCAAATTGATTTTTATAAAATTTAACAGGATAGTCAGATAACAAAATTTGAATTTGAAGTAACATTAATTAATCCTGTAGATTCATCCATTTAAAAACGGCAGACATTAAATCTTCTGAGGTTTTCCTATAATAACTATTGAACTATATTTAATAGATTTTTATAACATTCAGCATATAAGTTATATTACTGAAATGTGATTAAATTGTCATCAAAATCATCATCTTTAATCATTCCAAAAATATAAAGGATAAGTTTAGAAAGTAAACAACTAGTTCTTTTTCAGAATTGTTTATCTATCAGAATAGACATTTGAAAATTTCTTTCAGTTTATTAATTTTAATATTAATAAGCAACAACTTATAAAGTATAACTAAATAGTTTAATTTTTTTCTATTCTATAATCAATGAGAAAAAGAGGAGACAATATGTATACATGCTTAGCATGCAAGTTGGTATGTGTATACAGAAAACTCAAGTTTTTGTGTGTACACAAAATCTGGTGTATTCACAAGATTATGTTTTCAGAAAACACCATGAATAAGCTACTGAATATAAAAACTTATGAGCAATATAGAGTTTGCCAATTCAATCAAGTTTCTTCTAATATTTTTTGGATTAAAATGCTAATTTCAAAAATTATGATTAATATTCATATGAAATATAGTTTTGCAATAAAATTAATGAATTAGCATAATAAAATCATATCTCTATTATTGTACTCAATATTTTAGTAACCAAGATAAATACTGCATAGGTGATCATTCATGTCACATGAATGCATATAATACATATTCCACCATATGTTATATATACCTTGCTATATATCAGAGGTGTCAAACTGGCAGCCCTCGATGTGATTTTTTGTGGCCCTCAACGCTCTTAATTAAAATGAAAATCAGAACAATTTGTTATGATAATAGGAAGTAACTGTTAATTCATAGCTATGTAATATACTATAATACACTAGTTTGATTTTAATGAAATGAAATTGCACGAGTTTTTTTTCGTTTGGTTTTATCAGATGTATACTTACAGATGACACTGATCTTTCAGATTGGTGACACAAATTAAATGTTTTCGTGCAAGGACTGTGTCGTTTTGTGAGAAATTTCTTACCAGAACGCAGAAAGCCACAAATGAGAACCTGTATTTTTTTTGGATAGACAAATGCAATGATCAAGTTCCAAATAATCGCTCTTTGAAGGACGTGTATAAACATACGCTAACAGGCTTGTTAAAGATTTATTTGTTGTGTTATTAACTTATTTAAAAAATGTAGAGGTAAATATGACATGTCAGATTACAGCAAAAATACAACCGTAGACAAGCGTGGGGGTTGGGGTCCAGGAACCTCAAGGGCCTAGCCCTTATAAAATAATTGTTTATTAGCCATGTGTGATAAATACTTTCTATTTTATATGTATAAGAATGTCGACTTTTTTGAAAATTTATTTTTGTTAATAAATATTGCTATAATTTGTATACGTACCAATCACTGTGCCATCTGTATATCAGATTTTTAGCACTGATTTTTGATAAATTATCACATTTTATATGTCTTTTATTCGAAATTTGTCTCGGTGCTTTTTAAAAATGGCAGATGGTGAATTATTGGATGGCTAAGATTTCATATAATGACCATAAAGTTGTAAAAGAAATAAAAGTCAAAAAAATTCTATATTGTTAGAACAACAATAAAAAACGTAATAAATCTGAAAAATTTCTATGAAGCTCCTTCTATACTGCTTTTTTCGGAATATAATTACCAAAGATTGTAAAGCACTTACAAGCAGTCCTAAAAAACACATAAATCACTATATTTACGAGTAACGTTTTCAGCAAATGAATGCTATCTTCAGCTTATACATTATGATAAAGAATAACTAATTACGGTTAAGCATGAATGTTCTATTCCAAAATAAAGAACATATTTTTAAATTAAACTGACGTCAGGATTTAAACAGATTTTTAAACATTTTCTACAAATAATTTAAACAAATTTTTAAACTATTTTATAAATAAAATTAGGAATCGCAGTCCAAGAAAAAAATTAAATCCAAATACATAAACAGCTAAATATAACAGTATTAAAAAAAACATTAAAACATTCATCACAAATTTAATTCTATTAGCTAACATCAATGAAAATTAAGCAAGATTTTGTAATTTTAATTTTTTTGTTTTTTGTTTTGTATATTAATTAGGCTTATTTTAAAAAATAGCAGGCAGCAGAAGAGTTAAAAGTCTTTGAAGAGATGCTGATTTTATGTCCTTTAAAAGGAGTCATGAAAGGAACAGATATTTTAGAAACTGCAAAAATGACTCTTGCTAGATATCACCTCAGTTTGAAATATCTTACAGATTGGCAACAGATGGAACCTCAGCTATGGTTGGAAAAAAGTAGAATTGAAAGTACTTTTAAAAAAGACAAGAAATAGATACTAGTAGATTTACTACTGTATTATTTATCAGGAAAATTTGTATACCAATTTATTGGTTTTGAAAATGCCATGTATCATAGACATTGTGAATTTCATCTGAGCAATGGGTATGAATCACAGTTTAAAAATTTTCTACAAATGGAATGGGATGGTGATTGTTGTTGTTGTTGTTGTTATTTGTACTTAGCCAACATGTGATAGTTAAACTGTTCAAAACAGCTCATGAGGATTTTTGAATTGAGAAATGCCATAGTTCATGATAGCAAACAACAAGTCAGTATCAGAACTTGATAATAATGCTTGGCCAATTTTGCCTTTCTTATGGACATTTCTTCTCATTTGAATAAGTTAAATTAAAAACTTCAAAGATCAATTAATGTTTAAACATATCAGAGCTTCCTGATGAAATTAGAACTTTAAGTGACAACTTCAAGATCAGAATTTAACTCATATTCAAAGAATGTTGAAATTGCATTCTGCAGAATAGGTTTCTCAATATGTAGCTGCAAAATCTCAGCTCCAGACTGAGTCTCAAGATTTCTGCACTCAAGAAAGGAGCCTGAATATAATAACTAACCCCTTCTGTATGAATGTAATGTGAACTCCAGAGGACCTCCAAATGGAAATTATTGACCTTCAATACGACTTAGACCTGAAAAACAAATTTTATGAAGTCTCTCCCCCTAGAATTTTACTAAAAGTACGTAGAAAGTGAAAATTTGTCAATTTAAGAATGTGTGTGGCAAGACTCCTCCCTCTTTGAAATGTACTTATAGGAATAGATGTATGGAACTTGCAGACAGTCAAGCACAGGTTTGAGCCTTAAATGCATTAGTCAGAATTTCTGACACCAGCTGAGTTTTTGTGTGACTCAACAACACAGTTGATTCTGGCCAAAGAAATGTAGTTGTGGCATAGATAAGGACGGGGCAGGAGATCTGAAGAAACAATAAGTCAGACCACACAAGTTAACAACAATAACAATTTATGTTTAATGAGAGACAGACTCCTTTACATATCGATTATTTAACATATCACTTGGGAAGCTAAATACCTTATCATTGGATTCTTAATGTTGGTTAGACAGTCAATGGTCTATCGATGATTTTGATTTAGATCTCTGGCACAGACGTATAGGTTGAGTTGCAACATCCAGTCCTGCCCTTGGATCACTTGTCGGATTCGGACCCCTCGCCCCCGCATTTCTTGGTTCTCGATGTTCCATGCGAATACTGATGTTAATGGTTATTTCCCTTATAGACTGCCAATCCAAACACAACAACGTTTCCATGAAAAACTTAGAATATTAATTTTTATTGAATGTAAAACTTTTAGTAAAAAACAGCTTACTGAATTAACAAAGGTAAAACAAACAGTGGTCCTTCTTAACCCCAACAAATAATAGCCACCACAAGTTGACATAAACAACAGTCCAACACGAAGCAACAAGCCACCATACAACATGAACACATCCTTAGACGAGAACAGAAGAAGTAATGATGACACGACGAACACCAGAAGGACAGTCTACGCTGCATCATAGACAATACTTGAATGCTGTCCGATTTGCATATGTAATCAATAAACAATATATTTTAAATAATAAGTAGACGATACTTGAATGCTGTCCGATTTGCATATGTAATCAATAAACAATATATTTTAAATAATAAACTTGTCTTCTTGCCAATTATTAGTAAATATAATTTAAAGGGTAATAACCACTTTAACATAGAATTAATAAAAATAAGAAATAATGTGTCAACGACAAGACTATCTTCATTCACTTCCAAGATGGCACACAATGCCTCCTGCCTTTTTCCAAAGTCTTCACAGAGTTTGAAAATAGTGAGGGAGGAAACAAAGAATGATGACAATGTTGAAGCTTCAGGAAAAGGTGAAAAGAGTTCTGGATGGAGTCAGATGGTGAATACTAATGAACAAACAACGAGGAAAACGTCGTCAGATGAACAAGGAGGAAGACTAGGCAGTGAAGGATGGACAAATTCGGAAGATGACGACGTCGACGGACAGATGAAGCAGGAAGACGCTGGTGGTGACAGACGGCTAAGCCAGGTAGAAGATGGAGACCCCAACTCTTTGTCCAGCAGGTGTTTTATATTGTTGTTCAACTCCTCCCCTCATCGGTCCAAAGATGGGCAGTCTGAGCCTCAAGGTGACCTTTTTTAACCTGGGTTTCTCCCTCGGATCTTACCTATATTTGATAGCCTGGGTTATAAATTCTTAACTATCATTCAAATAATCTGGCATGGTTGTCTTATCTCCGTTTTTATGATTAATACTGTTATTCCCATCCTTAATTATCATTGTGGTATGTGATATTTTCCAGAAATAACAGAAATACATACTGTTAATTACATTGTTTTCATCTTTCTTTTGCTAGATCATGTGACCCTCACAGATGTTTTCTAGGACAAAGCATTCAAAGTCAAAATTGAGGAAAAAAAATTGATTCTCATCTGGGGCTCTGCCACTCATTAGCTACTACAGAAATAGTTCCTGACATTGAATTATTAATAAAAATACAGTCAGTTTTCTCATTAACTGATCTTTCTTTCCTTTCATAGCTGTTGCTTTATAATAAAATTTGCTTATAAATGCAGTTTATCTCATTCTTTTAAACAACCCCTAAAGTTATAAAATTTAGTAATTACATGGAGACAAATTAAAAAACAACTCTCACAGGGAAATATTTTCAAAATAGAAAACTTAAAAGAATCACATTAAAATAAGATACATGGAACAATACTGCAATTGGTTTTAAGTATTTTTACTCAACAAATTTTCTCTTGGGTGTTGCTTCAGAATCTGAGCAAAAAAGCAGTTAATATATGTGTCTATTATATGGCCCACAACATGTATTAAATCTTCAAACTAGTCTGCAATTTTCAAAAGTTTCAGCATCTCTGGTGTATAATGTATTGTATATGCCAGTCATTTTAAATCCAACTATATTGTTTTAGTTTGGAATGATGCAAATTTCAAATGTAACAATGATAAATTATGAAAGGGCATTGATACATCATAGTAGAGATGGGTAATAAAATCGATTATGTATTTTAATGAAAATATATTCATTAAATATATGTTAAACAAATATTGTTAACCCCATATATTTAAACAAAATCTGGTCCAGACTAAATTTGGAGAAATTGTATACTTAAATTAAACTTTTTTAATCATATAAAAATTATATATGGATTTTTTTCCTATTAATATACAAAATTTAATTTACATATATACAAGTTTTATATATAAATCTTTAAAAATAAATTTTAAAAACTTGATAATCTATATAATAATTTGTTTATTCTCATTAGTGTCATATACAACTTTAAACTGAAACAGATCGAAGACTATGCAATGAAATTTTATAAATCCTGTTGATTTGAGTTTGTATGAGTTGAAATTAGAGTTTTTGACTATTAAATATATTTTTAAATATATTAATATATTATTATTATGTTATAAAAAATTTCAAAAAATTCAAATATTGGCATAATTTTATAACTTATTCCATAGATGGCGCAATATGTCCACCTGAGAAGTGGGCTTTCTGGTAGATTAAGTTACATCTTATCTTTCAGACAATAATTATGCATTAATTAATAGTTAAGAAGGATATGCATTAATTAACATAACATAAAAATCAATAAATTTTATAAACATCTTCCATTTTAATGTATCTATTTTTTTTATTTGCGATTTTTGTGACATGATGCTGTTTTTCACGCGTGAAAATAAAACTGAATATTTGCTTTTTAACCTGCTATTTACCACAAAATAGTTTTATCAAATGATTTTAAGGAAATTCAGCGGAGTTGAGTGAGTAGTTGACCATCAATCAGTCCAATTACAATTCTCTCCTCATCCATCCGTTTTGATTGACAGCTCATGCCTGTAATCAAAATACCAAAATACATTCATGCTTAAATTTTTCTACAAGATTTCTCAGTTGATCAAGATGTTTGTCAATCTATAGTCACATATCAAAATTAGAAAGTTCTATTGGTGAAAACATTTGCGATGGACTCTATACCAATGATCATTTCTCTGAATAAGAAATTAGCACAAATAGATTGATCATTGGTTAGATTAAAAACAACAAAAGAAGAGTAATAGTCATGAAAACTACACAAAATAACTTGTATGCAAGATGATTTTGAGCTGCATGATGGAATAATTTTAACTTTGTAAAAGTCTGGTAAAAGTAATACCAAACAAAAGAGATCAATCTATAAGTCAACGACCACAAAAAGAAACAGGAGTTAAATCGGTGATATATTCAAGATAGATTACTACATTATTGATTATTTACTAGAGTTAACAATCCACCATATCGATACGTAATTAAATGTACAGTCATCAGTTCCAGTGTGTTAAAGATTCGTATAAAAATGTATATATATTTTCAAAAAGGTATAGATTTCACCTCCGATCCTTTTAAGAACTTTGACCAATAAATTATCTCTTTCGTTTGGTACCACTATTGCAGGAATTGCAATCTTGTATAAAAATGTATATATATTTTCAAAAAGGTATAGATTTCACCTCAGATCCTTTTACGAACTTTGACCAATAAATTATCTCTTTCGTTTGGTACCACTATTGCAGGAATTGCAATCATTGTAATCATACCAACAGTGGTGTATCTGAATGGCTTTAGATCTGCCATGTTGTCACATCATACTTTCGCGTGAGAAAACAACTGAATTTTCTGTTTCTAAACTGTACGGGGAGTTTGATTTGAAAGGATTTTGATTTGACATTCTATCCACTAGCAAATGCCAGTGGAGAGAATGTCTAATGATGTCAAGAAAGATTAAGCCTGCCTCAAGGCAGATACACTTTCAAATAAGCAGCGAAAAGCAGGGCAATCAAAGGAGAGGGATGATACGGTAAAATTTCCTAAGCCAGGATTCACATGGGCCTAGACATCATCCCACAATTTATTTTTTTGCATACTAATTAACCGTAAAAGGACTGAAAATTCCGAAACAGGGTAATAAATTGTCCAACCTTATAACTTGAAAATTACTTGGAACCCATGTAAATTTTTCCCCCAGGCCAGGTAACATCTCTCAATGCCCCTGGCATAAAACTTTTATCTCAGTGGAGTATTTAATTAAATTCAATAGAAATGTCTGAACTTACTCCTAATTAATTGGATAAAAATGCATAATTTAATGTTGCTAAGTAAAGGCCGGTTCCCACTTACGGAAAAGTACTACGTAAAAATAATCCAGAAACGGAAAATTCGAAAATTTTCCATATAAGCAGTGCAGAAAGTATCCGGAATATTGAGTTGGAGAACTTTTAACTTTTCCGGATCACATGATCCGGAAAAAGAATATTTTAACCAATAGCGTACCATTGAGACCGACATCATACATGACGCATACAATCATCGAATGAGGAGAAATATAAACATGGAAGGCAAGAGAACTCTAAAAACACCATTATTACTATTATTATTGCTAAATGCCAATATTTTAGATACTAATAATAATATAATACAAAACATAGTCACTATCTTAAAAATCAGAATTATATAACATCAAACTACTCGAAAAACATCCATGGTAAAGTAAACATACGGTTTACACCTGACCTCCTGTAAGCCCTTTAACAAAAATAAACATCTTAATCTCTGCTGCTATAAATTTATTCGAGAAAAGATGGAGGGAAGATTCTTTGGTCTGTATTTCAACTGAGGCAGACTACGTGGATAGCTGAAAACATTTTTGAATAAACAATTTATCTTATTTATTTGGCTTATTGCTTACTTTTATTTAGTGTATATTTCCTAATCATATGCTTATACATTTCAATATAAATTCAAATTTTTCAGTTGGTCTGGAACATAATTCCTATATAATATATTAGTTCAATGGAAAATTGAGGTTTGATATACATCATATCAATAAAAGTTGTGCTTTTTAGAAACATAGTTACAACATATATTGAGGATCTCTATATATGTATTCTTAAACAAAAATCATTGACATAATATTAGATTCAAATTTAATTTGTATATTTTCTTTTTTCTTTAAATATGTTATTACAAATAATCTATAGAACTGTTAACAAATACCAAGTTTAGTATATGCATAAAAGAGTTCATCCTGCATTTATAAAAATACATTTTTGATGAAAATACATTATATTGTCATCAAAAAAATATTTTAATTTTTATAAACATTCAAATGTTTTTGATTTTATATGTAAGCTTATAGTTTAAATATTTTAAATATAAATTAGATTAAAATAATAATGAAACTTTGTTGAAAATTTTGAATTTTCATTTAAAAGATAATTTATTCATATTTTGATATATTTGATTTAAACTAGATTATTTTTGCAGAATCTATTCAGTTTAAATATGAATACAATATTTCATTATTTTTGTGAAAATATACAGTTCAATTTTATATATATGTTAACTAACTTTAATTGTATAATTGGGTAATATTGTATAATTTAAAAAATTTTAATCCATTTGTATTTATTAATTATTATTTTTGATTAATAATACATGACTATTTCAAATTAATCAAATTTCAATAATATCATTAAAAAGTATAGATTATATATACTATTTCTTTTTAAACTTAAAAAATATAGTAAGTAATTATGAATTGTTCATTAAACTAATCTCAAAGCTTTATTATATTTTAAGTATAATTTAAAAAATTTTTTTAAAAGAAAATTCATTATATATTAATTCTAAACAATGATACTATTGGATTGTTCGGAAAGTAATTTCATTTTTTTCTTACCAGTGGCGTTAGTTGTATTTTTATCTGCCAATTTCATTCTAAGCCATATTGTCATTATAGCGACAGGAAATCGCAAGTGTGCGCTTAGCCTTAGATGTAAAAAACAGCTTTATTGTGCAGTGTGAATGCTTGCTTTGGTCAATATATTTATTATAGAATAAAAAAAATAAAATGCCGTTTTGGTTGCATTATAAAATTAATGCTAATTATTGATTTAATTTTGCTGTTATTTAAATGGTATTTCAATGAAAAATGACTGATATTTTTGAAGTGCAGAAATGCATAAAAATTTTTTCCATTTAAGTCAATGATAATTTAATTCCCAATTTAAAAGAATTTGAATTTAGATGCATTTTCCTTGAACAAGGCAATCTTGTAAACCAGAGTTGACCTGTAGATTAAAAAAAATAAAAACATAGACATGACTTACGAATCATTTAGAAAATTCTCTTGTATACAAAGTTATTTTCAAATATTTATCATTAAAATACAATATATTGATATTATACACGGATATTCACAGACTGGATTTATTTGAAATATTTCTTTTATGATTGAATCTATAATATAAATAATAATAATTATATACAGTCGATTCCACTTAATTGGGACATGTTGTGACTAAACCATTTTGGCCCAATTAAATGGCTGCCCCAATTAAACAAACTAATAATAAATTCTAAAATATGTAATACATAGGTAAATAAATAAGTAAATAAAAAAATAATAATTAGGTATTCTTTTAATTTAATTTAATAAAGCTATTTTAATGCTTTATTAAACAAAAATACAGAAAATATTTGTATTATAAATAGAAAGAAAAAATAATACATACACTAATAAATTTTATAATTTCAAATTTTAATTCTGCAAAAATGCATCAAGTGGTAATCTGTGTTTTATCTTTTGATTTTGGTACACCAGTTATATCAGCGAGTCTACGATGACTTGCATTAAATGAGTGACTTTTAATTTTATCCAGCAAAGCAATTTTACTTGAAAGTGTAAAATCATTTCATGGCGATAACCTATATGCTGAAAAGAAAAAACTTCCAACAATTCGTAATCACGAGAACGATATAATCTACGTTTTCTCTTTTTATTTTGCATATATTTCTTATACAAAATACACAGTGAAAGAAATTGGACACTAGAGATGAAAACACTCCTTTAATTCGTCCTCCATTTTGAACGTATGACGTCAGAAGCCAAGTGCCAATAGCTGGAGTTTTGAAATTCTTTTCCGGATTAGATGGGAACACATTGAATTTTACGGACGGAAACCATCCGGAAAAAGAAAATATATTCTGTATACGTAATTATTTTTCGTAGCGGCTTTTCCGTAAGTGGGAACCGGTCTTAATAAGGCAATAGCAGACTGATTACCAACAACACTAAATTCACTGTTGAGAAAATGATTGGGAAGAGACCAATCAATGTGTCAAGTTGGCAAACATGCTTTAATTCCCAGTATGACCCTTAAATCAAGTGATCATGATTTTCCATTTGAATGGCAAAGAACTTCCCAGTGAAATCAGCATATGAAATCACAATAATTAAAATTCAAGACGAATCTTTAAATTCAATTAGCGTTTATCTAGAAAAATGTGTTTTCTCATGATTAGTTATATATTGTAGAATAATCAGTGAGTACTTCAGATAATTTGTAATTTATTCTTTTCAGTTATCCCAAAAATTCTGTGATTAATTTTTATTAAGAAATATGTTTTTAATAAATAAGACAAACTTTGTTAATAATAATGAAATTTTGCCTGATAATTAGATTAAATTTTGAAATCATTAAATTTAATTAGATTAAATTTTGAAATCATTAAATTGTAAAATCATTCATCGATAACCAACATATTCTTTTATTGCTGGCATAGCTGCAATGGTATTACTAGTTTTATATAAAAATTAAAAAATGAATTTATATAGTAAAATACACCTGGTTGCATATCCATAAGCAACTTTTCACATAATGTTCTGAATCATCTTTATTTATTATTATATAATTATTATGTATGTTACTTTATACCATATACTGAATATAAATTTTATAAAAAATATTAACTTGTGTTAAAGTTGCTGCAAAATTTTAGATAAGTCATGGATAATCTCTATATTTAATTAAAATGCTTACCTGGAAAACTTCCTTCATCAAAGATAGTAACAGGTTTGGGAATTCCACGACCTCTTATAGTTATTTCATTCATCTGCCAAAAGTTATCAACTTCCATCTAAAGATATTTAATAAATAAAATTTTCAATTACAAATTATAAAATATCATTAGTTGTGAATGACAAATTTAATAACTTAATAAAATCAGCATAAAATTTTTTTTTATTATTATTAGGAGATTTTCCGCTGTGTGAGGCTTCTTGAGCAGTCTCAATTGCATATCTCCGCTATACAATTACTCTGTGCCACGGTAGCTCTGCAGAGTATAACAACAGAATATTTAGCAATAATATAACAAATACTACTTTAAATATAGATCTCCGCTATACAATTGCTCTGCAGAGTATAACAACAGAATATTTAGCAATAATATAACAAATACTACTTTAAATAGAAAACTATATGTGTTATTGAGAATTAACACCGATTATGAGATAGATGGAAAATGTTAGAAGGTTAATTAATTTGTGTGATCCTTTGTTAATTTGTTGACATAAGTAAACGCCGTCGTATTAAAGATCATCCTGATTCACCATTAAGCGCATTTAGAGCAAGCTATGTTTTGCCTACCAGAGGAGGAGAGGGCGGGGCACAGATGTCAACAGGTTGGTTAGTCCCCCTTTTTTTTTAATTTATCCGAATTTGCAAAACTGTTATTTATTAATTATTAGGCACATAACAGACAAACCGCGAGCGCGAGGTTGGCCATCACTGGTGTAGATGGTCTATAGTCGTATTAAAGATGATCCTGATTCACCATTAAGCGCATTTAGAGCAAGCTATGTTTTGCCTACCAAAGGAGGAGAGGGCGGGGCACAGATGTCAACAGGTTGGTTAGTCCCCCTTTTTTTTTAAATTTATCCGAATTTGCAAAACTTATTTATTAATTATTATTTTGATCTTAAAAGTGAAAATAAATTTTAAAAAAGAACTTATACAATAGAGAAACTTATTGCTATGCGCTAATAAACTCACATTATGTGGTATGACTAGCGACTTCTTCGATTTTAATATCAATTTACAAGCATAATATACCGTTGAATCGTCGTCTTATCTGCACATTTCAGCACGAATGCGAATGATGCAAACAGAGTCAGCACGAACCGTTTTCCGCACAGCCTCGGATCGTTTTTTTTTGGAAATCTTGCCGCGGGCACATAACAGACAAACCGCGAGCGCGAGGTTGGCCATCACTGGTGTAGATGGTCTATTCAAGGGAGGTTTACCAGCCTCGGATTCTACCAACTGCTGTCGTAGAATCAAAGATTTTCGTGCTAAGTCTGGACCAAGAATATTTTATACATGGATAGACTACTCCAGGGCCGTAACTAGGACGTGACGATAGTGGCATTCGCCACGGGCGAAGCTTGATTAGGGGCGCAAATTTTTTTAATTCATTTCCGTTACGCTCCAGGGCCGTAACGATAGCGGCATTCGCCACGGGCGAAGCTTGATTAGGGGCGCAAATTTTTTTAATTCATTTCCGTTATGTGCGGGCAAATGACTTTTTTTCGATAAACGTTCGCAGACACAGCGTTGTTTTTCTTTCATTTTATTTCTTAGAAGAGATAATTCATGGGTAAGAGCGGCCAAGTTGTACTCCAAAGGCGCCAGTTTAAGAAGGGGCGCTATTTTATTGATAAAATAAAAGTTTACAATCATTCATTCGGTTTCTGCCTCTTCACGAAAATTCATGGAAAGGCCTAAAGTAATAAAAAGGGATTTGTACAAATCTATTTGCTCATTCAAACAAATATCTTACAGCATGTAAGAGCGGCCAAGTTGTACTCCAAAGGCGCAAGTTTAAGAAGGGGCGCTATTTTATTGATAAAGTAAAAGTTTACAATGATTCATTGGGTTTCTGCCTCTTCACGAAAATTCATGGAAAGGCCTAAAGTAATAATAAGGGATTTGTACAAATCTATTTGCTCATTCAAACAAATATCTTACAGTGGATTTGTACAAATCTATTTGCTCATTCAAACAAATATCTTACAGCAGATTCAAAATCAACTTATTTTGAAGGAGATGAGTCAGTTTCAGCATTATCATCTTTAAATGAAAAAAATGGTAGCGCAAATTTGACCCTTGCCACAGGCGTTGCATATCCTAGTTACGGCTCTGCTCAATATTAGCAACGAGTGAAGCTGTCCAATTGATGGGGTAAACCAATGTAGCAACGTTGTAAAATCGATGATATAGCAAATTGACTTTGTTTTGGTGGTCAAACATATCCCATTTATGTTAGTAAATATGATGATAACATCCAAATAATTAATAAAAAGTGTGTAGTACCCCAATATGCACTATTGTACCACAACATTTACGTACCATTTCATGTTAGTAAGCAAGCTTTATACAACTGAAATTTGAAAGATTTCCATTTATGTTAGTAAATATGATGATAGCATCCAAAAAATTAATAAAAAGTGTGTAGTACCCCAATATGCGCTATTATACCACATAACATTTACGTACCATTTCATGTTAGTAAGCAAGCTTTATACAACTGAAATTTGAAAGATTGAGATACTCGTTGCGGCAAATAATTAAATGATGCATATTTAATTATGTATTACTTTTACAAATAAAGTATACTGAATTCTATATCATTATATATTGCATCGTTTATTTAATTAAACTTTTATTTGTTAGATACTTCTCATAAAAAGCACATTAAAAAGCTTGTAAATACAATTTTTGATTTAAAAAGATTATACAAGGCCTGCTTATTCAAACAAATATGCTAACAGCCTTGTAAACTGGAGAAAAATCTACTTTCATATTTTGTAGTCAAAATATTTTCATTGCTTTGGACTAATTATAACAATATTTTTTTGCAAAATGACATTATTATTAATTTTCTACTACACATGAAATATAATTATAGAAATAAAAAAAGGCTACATTGAAAATCATTAATTTTAATACTATTTTTTTCATTTAATAACTACAGAGTTGCTTTAAGCAATGAGATCACAAAAGATTCATTCAGAGTATCTTCAAAAAACATTTTTTTTTGAATAATCTTCTATGGTACTTTAGTGCTTTTGTACAATATAACAAATCTAATTTAAAATGTCCAGTACGTTTTGCTTCGGTCAGAACTATATTGCTATATGTAATTTTTTTAAATTACTATACGGACATTTACATATTTCTTTCTGGAATAAAACATTAAACATTTGTAAACAAAATTTAATAAGAAATAATAAAAACAGTAAATTGCATAATTGATTTTAAGACTAAATAAAATTTTAGCCTTGTTAACATTTAAGAAAAATGAAAAGTCAATAATTTTTTTTTATAATACTAGAGATAAACTGAAGATATCTCTCAAAATCAATGTTAACCTTTTTTTCATAAACAATCTATAATTTCTACAAATCTTGCCCTACTTTTTCAAACATGACAAAACAATCTACAGTGTTCATGCTTTGTTTAATACTAAAATATTTTTATAAAATCTATAACAAGCATAAAAACTTTTTTCCAAGCATTATACATTAGGAACATGATTTTTCATAAAATTTATATTCTTAATTCAAACAATGAGATTATTTAAAAAATAATATAAAATGTTCTTTATCCATCTGATTTTTTTTCTATTAGAATAAGCTTTAAAATATTTGTTTCATTTGAACGTTAATTTATAATAAATTTAACTTTTCAAGTCTTATATGAAAGTAAATATTTTATATTCTACAATATTATTGAAAAAATTTATATATACAGAATTTTGTGCAATTCAAAACTTTGCAAAATCCATTTTTCTTAATATCAGACAGCAAACAATTCTTCATATAATATTTTACATGCATTTACATAGGATGAATTTTTTCACAAATTAAATATTGTTATGCATTAATAATAGAAATCACAAATTTTCTTCATAGTCCATCTGAAAAATATTTTAATTGTACATTGGATGTTCTAAGTTACACAGAAATTTGGCAAATGTTGAAAAATTAAATCTGGCACAAATTCAAAGTATGATGTTGTAATACATAATGAGATATTAAAAATGATTAAGATTATCATTTTTATGATTCATTTATTTTTTGATGAGCTTTTGTGAACCTTCAAGAAAATGAATTAGGAGTCTTCCCGGGGTCGAAATGCCATGACTTCTTCATAAACAAATTCTTAAAGAAAACAAGATCAATTATTAGCTAATGAATTTTGTCTTATTAAACTAATTATAATATATAATATTAAGTTAATATTAAAAACTGATTGATAATGTTCATATGTATAATTTTTATAAGTTAAAAAAAAAAAAAGTTTAAGGAAACTAAATTTCAATACATTTAAAGCATACATTGACAATAGTTATTATTCAAAAGTGCTCTGTATTAGTTATTGAATTATTTCATTTCAGTTCCAACAATTTATTTCATTGAATTTTCCTCAAACTTATTTATTTGTACTTAGATATAGTTACATATATCTAGGATTTATCATCATAGTCCAGTTTTAGGTTCCCTAAAATTATGGCCAATGTTGACAATATTGATATTGTCTGAATATTGAAAACATTTTTTGTTAAATGTTTGAAATTTTATTTTCAAGTCCCAATATAAGCTATAAAAATATCTGAATCATTAAAAGAATTAAGGAGTAGCAATTGATGACAACATTTAGGGATCATAACAATATATGCATATGATTATTTTAAACCATATGCTGAATAAAAAGAATAGTTTGCCTTATTCCTGGAAAGATATAAAATTAAAGATAAACACTTCATAATGATTGAAACTGTATAATTACAAAGGATTTTTTTCTTTTGGACTGTTTACAAGTATTGAATGTGCTATTTCCACATAATTTTCAGCATTTTATCATTATTGGCCAATATTTAATGGAATATCCAGATGGCAATTATAGTTTATCTTCAAGAAACAATTGCCATAAAAATTGGGAATTAATTTCAATAAATGACACCACTGACATAAAAAGATTATGTAAAATAAAATTAATGTTAATAGTCAATTCACACACTTTATATGATTAATTTATATAAATACTGTAATTAATAATATATATCTTTACTTACTAAAAGATAGTATGAAAGTTACATTATATATATAGAATATAGCCTGAAAGAAAGATATGTTCTTTCAATAAGAATTAATGGATTTTATTTAGTATATTCTTTTTATACTTCATCCTTAAAGACTATTCTTAATTTCTCACATTCATATATCAATTCAAAATAAGGAATACATTATTATATTATCATCATATATATTATTAGTCAAACGTGGTTGGCTGATGTCCCTTTTTTGGACGAACCACTGTATCGATTGTTATAACTAAGGTATCGTTAGAAAGGTCTAATTTTCCGATGTATGTATCAGCCAATATTATTTGTTTTAAATTTAATTTTTATAAATTATTAATATTATAGTCCCTCAAAAAAGACAAATTATGCAGAGGGCGCTATAACGTAATAACGGACAACAGTTTATGATTCTCCTACACGAATTTGGAGGTGTATTTCAAGCAGGATTTCAAGTGATATTTCAGAGGTGTTTTTTTCAAGTTGGTAAATTCAATATTTATTCAAATATACTATAGTTGAAAATTTGTGATGATATACAGTAGTTAGAATTTTCAGGGGAATCTGGATTCAGGATTCGATACTCGTTCTTCATTTATTCAATTAAATCTGTTGTTTTAAAAATTAATTCTATTCTTCATACATTCTCCTTAGTAAAATACTTTATTTATTAAATAAAACAACATATTTTTAAATAATTAGGATAAAACAGCACTTTGTTTAATATATATTTATGGTATTTGATGTCTCAATCTTCAATTTATTTATTTATACATAAAAAACTACATTGTTTAATGTTTAAGATCTATTAAGAGAGTGAATTAATTATTAGTGACGTTTTATTATTAAGCATTTACAAATACTGAAATTTCAAACAAATTATAGTTTAATTAAAATATAGAAGTAATATCATAAAATAATTTTGAAAAATTCCTTATCCAAGTTGGAATAAAACAAAAAAGTACGTTGCAATGCTCCCACAAATGGTGCATAGTAAACTTCTACTCAGAATAAAAGCTTTACCACCAGTTAAATGCGGAGGATCTAAAATGTTTTCTAAATATATCATCCATAACTGTCGCGAATTTTTCCACTTCATAATTTCTCTAAAAGTTACAGTGATATCCTGAGCTTCTAGGTTAATATTCGAAGCTTTCATGATTAAATCCATCAAGCAAAACAGAAGGAAAGCAGTGTATATCGCATACAAGCAAGGAACGATTCCCAATCCCTCATGCATCAAAACTTTCAAAGCGTAACATCCGTCTATGGTAATCTGCACCATGATTTCAACAATCCAGTAAAATACCAAAGAAGAGTAAATTTCTTCAATATTTCTTACCGAACGGCGTAATTTAGTGTAATTTTCTATTAAATCTTCTAAACTTTTATTACTTAGCTGGTTAGAAACTAATAGATTTTCAAGTGATTTTCGATAATCGTAAAATTTTCCATGAATAACAATACACAGAGAGGAATAGAAGTTAATGAGTATGAATCGTACGATTTCCTGGCAGAAAATACGGAAAATCGTTATGGTAATGTCCAATATTTTCAAAATTATCAAATTATGTATCAGTCCAAAAGCATAATTTTTCAGATAGATGGAAAAATCATCTGTAGCAATTATCCAGATCCGAATGGTCAAAGAAACAAGACAGTAAATTAAAATCATTGCCGTCCTAAAACATATGGCATGCGAATAATTCGTCTCCATTTTAAATTTTGGCAGATCGGTTATTATTTCCTTAATTTTATTTCTGTTTCTGAAAAAATGATGCAGAGTTATTAAATGCAAAATTGCCACGAACATCCAAACTATGGCGGTCACTTTGTATAACGTCTTGCTTTCGATCATTTGAACATAAACATTTTTACAAAGAAGATAAATGGATGTCAGATATATAAAAAAGAAAATGGCCCATGTTCGGACATTACGTTTAACTCCAGGCTCCAACAATAACCCGAGAAAATCCATCACCATCAATATCGAAGTCAATGATTTCCATTCAGATTTTCCCAATTTTGAATCTTCTGAAATTCCCCTTATATTTTCTTCTCGTAATTGCCTTTTCTTCACGAAATAAACATCATTAGAATTTTTTACATTAAGTGTGATTAGACCATTCTTCTCCATATTAGATTATATAATGCTCTTAATTCTATTAATAATAAAAAAAAATATGGAAAATTAATTACTGTTCACGTGATTTTACTTTATCATAATTTTTATAATGCAATAAAGAGTTAAAGAAGTAGGCCACGACTTATGAATGATTGAGCTTATATTTTCACTAAATTATTATGATTTTTGATAAAATATCATGTTCTATACTGTTAGTTTAATCTCTATTATTAATTAATATAAACTTTACAAACCTCTGTAAGAGAATGCTGCTTTTCTGATGCAGTTTGTTACTCGGTAGTGATCTTTTGACCAATTTACATCCAATTGAGAATTTGACTGTAAGAAGCAATATAAAAATTGTAAGCTGTATCGATTTTACTGATGAATAACGTATTCACGGTATTGTGTAGCCAGATGTATTCCTTCCTATCCAGCGGTTCTTTCAATATATAACTATAGCCTTTCATGGACTGATAGCTATCTTTTCTTGCAAAGTGCATTACAGCTTTTCAATACCCTGTTGTCAAGAGAATATTCTAACGACAGTGAAGAAAATGATAATTACATTAATTTGAATTTTTATGTCATACCGAGAAAACAATTATAAGAATTGCATAGCTACAGCAAAAATGTTTTCTGTGTAACACTTCTTTTTATATTATAAATTCTACTTTATTATTATTATTATTTTTTCTTTTTAATTATCAAATTCAGCAATACTAAGAATATATATCAAAATAAAAGATTAGTGATCAAAATTCAGATGAAATATGTTATTATGTTTTTTGACTTGCAAGAGTAAATTAAATTTAAACATTGCAAATCAAATAAAATTCCATAATTATCTCACTATCCATATTTTCGGCAGTTGTGACAAATCATATTTTTGGATATCATCTATATTTTGGATTGACACTTTGAGTCTGCATGCAATAATAAATTTATCTATGTGAATAAATACAGTAAGACCCCGCTTAACGCTGTTTCAATATAACGCGGTTTTTTTTAATTCTATATTTTTTATTGGCGCGGTTTTTCAAATCGTTATATTCACATCAATCCGAAATCAAACTAATTTATTGCTCTGATACTCCTATGCCATCTCGCAATTCGTTTGATGCCAGTTCAGTGCAGTATATACAAAAGTCTGCTACGATCACAATTCATATTTATGATCATTCATCAACGTTATTTTACAGTTAATGTTTAGCCATTATTATAAGAAATTATTGATGAGTTTATTCAAAATGATCCAAATTTTGATAGAAGTTCAAAAGCAAGACGAAGTGTCACCGATGCGATGTCTTGCTATCGACAGTTGCTTGTTGAACGAAAGAGTAAAGGGCAACGATTTCTCGTTAGATGATTCTTAACCAAAAAACAAAAAGTATCAAATGAGGAAGAACCTTCCTCATCACAAACAAATTATTTACTTGATTTTTTTTTGATTTTCATGAATGATTTACGAATACAAATTGATATTAGCAATAAAAAATGACTATAATTAATTTAATACAATAGTAATAATACATGTTACAAAATAAAAAAAGGTACCTATATTTTTTATTCACTGTCCCGTTTCACTTATTCCCATTATTTACGTGTTAAGATGATCTCGTTTAAAGCTATTTCGTTTAGCGCTTGGTTATTTTGGAACGTATCCCCAGCGTTAAACGGGGTCTTACTGTAAACTTAATCCTTTCGTTTCTTTTCATAAATAAAAATAAAAAATTCAAATATTCATCAACATAAATATGGAAGCAATTCCAAAATCATCAGCGTAATAATGAAAACATCATTGATATAAGTAATAATCAAATAATTATCACCGTAATCATCGACATAAATTTGCAAATAATTCTGAAAATTAACATATTCTTCTGTGGACAATGTAATAAATTATAATTAATGTAAGTTTTGAATTTATTTTCTTTTCCAATATAAAAATAAATACTCTAAAATGTTTCTGTAGTTTCGTGAGTTTTGTTCTTAACTCTGAAAGTTTGTAACTTGAAATTTACTCTTTTGCAAACCAAGAGATACCAAATTACTATTGTGGGGTCCGCGGAGCGACTGTGGCGTCAGGATATTTATAGCCAAAAACGCGGATATGTGACGCCTTCGTGGGTAAGGATGGAGAGGAGAAATATCTCCAGTGATGCAATGACTGACAACGATACGATGTTATTGTATAACGGTATAAAAAAGCATAGTTGGTATGTTTTTGTTTGTAAAATTTATTATATCTTTCCTTAGATGCTATATTTTGATAAAAGTTTTTGTAAGTTTAAGTATGATAATTTAATTTTAATTGTTGATAGCCTTAGTGATTAGACTGTTACCATGTGGTTGTGTTATGATAATTTAATTTTAATTGTTGATAGCCTTAGTGATTAGACTGTTACCATGTGGTTGTGTTCTGCTAAATGTTTAGCATGTTCAGTCAAATACCTCCATTTTAATTGGATTGAGAATCTATTTGTATCCGATTTTGCTTTCCATAGACATGATAAGCATAATTCCTGATGGCTTCACTAATAATCTTGTGGCACATGGGATGCCTTAGAATGGACAGGAATTGCCTTGCAGATATTCCCACTTGATGCAGTAACTTCAACAGAAGTGCAGATCGTATTGCACTTTTTAAAATGCTTGGTATGGATCTTATAGGTTAGGTTATCTAATTTAGGATCTGTGGACCAAGAATGCTTCTTTGAAAACTAAGTTCTTTCACCACATATATCTCCTCCAAACAAAGTTTATAGACTCAGAAAGTGAGTGCAGAGATGATAGGGTTCTTGAACTTTGCCATATTGTTGGAATGTTGATAGATTAGAGTGAGCGTCTGCTGGATTTCCTGAATACAGAAATGGAAAATAGGTTAGTGTTTTTGTGATGAACATTTCCAAAAAATAAACCTATTCCTCATCTGACTGCTTGAGTTGTACAGTTAACTTGTACAAGCTCATCCTGTTTGCTACTGATGCTGTAAGCAAAGTCATTGACTATTTACTTATTTTTGATAATCACAAATATGTCATTGATGAAGGAGGTGTAGAATTTATTGGATCCGTGACAAAAGGATAGCTGCTTCTTCACATTTTCTAATTAAGATTATAGCTAGCTTACTAGTAATAAAAGAACTCACCTGTTTTTCCTATTCCTGTGATCTCTTCTAAAGAAATTAGAAGAGATCACAGGAAATAAAATTGTCTTTAACAGAAGAAATACCTTGTTTAATTTATTACATAATGATAAAGAGAGACCAAATTTAAATAAGATCCCATTTTATGACAATGATCTACAGCAAACAGGAGTCTACATTGGTTACAAGTCTAGAAATTTAACTAAAAGAATCAACGAACATAAATGTGACATAGAAAAAAAGCCATGAAAATACGGGATTATGCAAAGAGTGGTCATTATGAATCTCTCCATCAACTGGAATGACGCAAAAATCGTATACACGGAAGAGGATCCGACAAAAGGAAAAACTAGAGAAAAAGAATTTTATAAAGAATTTTTATAAAACACTCATTATAAAAAATTTTTTCAAAACAGTCAATTTGCATATCTGAAGATGCTGACTGAAATAGTCAAAATGTTATTGTTCCAATATATTATTTAACTTGTGAAAGTGCTTGTTTTTAATTCTTACTTTTTATACATAGGATGAATTTATATAGAAATTAGAATAATTGAAAAATAAATAGAAAAGAAACCTTTTGATTTAGATTGACTTGTGCTAGGTTATTAATGATGAATGCTACTTTATCTTGTACAGATTCTGGTGGTGCAATCTTCTCATCTTTTTCTGTAGCAACAAGAAGGGTATCAATGTTTGTTGCATTTGCAATGGATGGCTAAAAATAAAATTATTAATTATATCTATTAATATCAAATATGAATATCATCAATTAATTTAAAAAGTTAAATCATATTTTTTATAAAATAAATTTCATAAAAAATATATATTTTTTATCAAGTTAAAATAACACAATATTAAAGTATAATCATCCAATATTTGATAAATTTTGGCTGATAAAATTTTAATAAGTGTGTGTGTGTGTGTGTGTAAGTGTGTGTGTAAGTGTGTGTGTAAGTGTGTGTGTAAGTGTGTGTGTGTAAGTGTGTGTGTGTAAGTGTGTGTGTAAGTGTGTGTGTAAGTGTGTGTGTGTGTAAGTGTGTGTGTGTAAGTGTGTGTGTGTAAGTGTGTGTAAGTGTGTGTAAGTGTGTGTGTGTGTGTGTGTGTTAAATGAAATTTGTGAAAAAAATGTACATAAACTTTTCATTAAACACACTGAAAAAAAATTGTCATAAAAAACAAATGATAAATTGTGAAAAACTGAAATCTCCAAGCCAAAATCATTCCATTAATTTAAAAAAAAAATTCACACTAAATTCTTAGAATTTGTTTTTTATTGAGAATATTATATCATCTAAAAATTAATTTTTTAAATTTTGGTTTGATAAAATATTTTAAAATCAGAATAAAGTTTCTTTTTTCACAAATATTATTTTTCTAATTCTTTTTATCACTGTTTATAAAGCAATATATATCAATATCAATAAAAATTAATTACTCAATATTATTTTTTAATATTTGTCATTTCTGTGACCATCCTAACATGTCTTGTCTTCCTAAGACTTTTTATCTGATTCCCGAATACGACTTATTCGATTCAGGACTTGCAGGCGACTGCCTTGTTACATCTTGGCAAAATCTTAACCTTTTCTCTCCCCTGCCAGGGATAAGGAAAACAAAACCATTATTTATTCATCCTGTTTATAATTTAATAAACTATTTTCCATTCTTTCGCATTGAGTTATGGCAACATCTGCACATAAGATCATTTTGTCTCTGACATCATTTTGCTTATTTATCTTAAATGATAAAGTTTTTGTGCTGAGTGGTACATCGTCAATTTCAATGAATTATTCACCTTCCTTTTTTTATATGTTTAGTTAATTACCTCCGGATTGGCAAATTTATTAAAGTGACAAATAATGTCTTACAGTTGCTTGAATTTTACATCTTAACTCACTTTTTCCTGACAGAGTAAGTTTATTACTGAATAAAATATCATACTTATCTTTATATTTATATAGCTGTAAAACATTATAAAATTCTTCTCAGGGTCCCATGGACCTTACAAAAACTACTACTTTATTAAAATTCTGAAATTTTTCATCAAACAGATGTTTTAAATTTATCTACAATGTTTTTAAAAGTTACTACTTTAAAGTCTGATAAAATATTCACAAAAATCATTGAAATATTTTGAAGCAAGTATTAAAAAATTTTTTAAATTTTATCATCATCTATGAAAAGAGAAAATGATTAAGCATTTATTATGATAATTATTTTATTAACTCTTGCATTCCATTGATGCATTTGCTACCCATGGCAGGGAAAACCATAGAATTTTACAACTGAAATTTTGTAGGTCCTAACAGGGCCTCCATGAGGGGATAACACGAGCCCAGCATCAAAAAGAGCCCGACCAACAGGCCATGACATGTCCGATAGTTCGCAAGTCACCGGCAGAGTACCCAAAGCAGTCGTGTCAAAATAAACTATTTTATATATAACATGGTATGTAATATATCAAATTTTGAATTTATTGTTCACTTTTTTAAATAAATGCTTAATATGTTTTATATGGCTTGTTTTATTAAACCAAAGTGATGCACTTTTTAAATGGGGCCTGGACTATAGACTTGTCACGAACCCGAAAATTTCTCTCGGCGGTTCTGGGTTCTAATCACTTTAATGCAATTGTGTTTAGGGTTTTCAAAAAAGCAGCATAATGAGTTTCTGATGAACTTTTAAATCTTAAATGGCCGGCTGAAATTTATTTTAATCTTTTCACTGTCAGCCATTTCAATTACCACTTGTAACATCAGACCAGTGATGTTACAGATGTAATTCTAGTTCCCTAATTAAGCCTAATTGGTATTCAGAAATTTATAAAACTTCATATCTGTCTTATTTTTCATCAAAAAATCTGAAATTTCTATTGTTTATACAGTTTCTATGTTCCTTTTTACCTATACAATTATTTTATTTATTTACCATATTACTTCGAATTTAAGTGCGCATTTCATTCAAATTTTTAAGACAAAATTTGGATGCAGCTTAAATTCAAAGCAAATATTTTAACATCTTATTTTTCCCCAATCTCCACTCCCCAACTTTTGGGTTTTTGTTTTATACTCTACATATGTGCATAGTATTACGACTATTGATAACAGTTTATTTGGTGGTCTTGTTTGTATTTTTCTGATTTAATTCAGTTGCTGTTTGATAGTAGGTTGTGGAATTGGGTTGTATCTGGCCATATTTTAATTATAAGAAAAATCACAAATTACTATAATGATGATGTAAACTATAACTGTAATAAGATACCATAGTTTAAGCATCAGGAGGCAAAGATTGTTTATACAGCATTGAAAGGACTGAAAAAAAAATTTTTTTTTTGGTGTTATTGAAAAGAAAGTTAGTAGCAGTAAATGAAAAATTTGGAGTTTTACCTTGCATTGAGAAAGGTGGTGTGCTGGTCAGAGGGGTGTCATACACCATCTTGGATTTTGTCTTATTACTAATCTCAATGTCAGATTATTTTTCAGAAAGAATTAACATTATGTTGAAAAGGTTTTTTTGATAATCAATTGGTGTTTTTTAATATTTACAAGAAGACAAGAGACTGTTGGAAGAGTGAAAATATTTTATTGTTTAGAAATTTAGATAAATCCACTCATGCAAATGAGATACAGTATAAATGGCGTGCGGAGATCGTCACGAACAGTCCTTCTGGCAACTCACTCCATGTCTTCATTGGGTAATTGTCATTGTCTGTGTCTAGTGTTGGGGACTCTTGTGAACTGTTTTGTGCACTGTTCTTCATGTTGGGCCGAGCTGATCTTTGTTTAGTAAAAGTCATCGTCTGGTTGTGATAGTATTAGTTTACAAGTAATTATTACCAGCGTTTAAGAAGGACTATTGTATATATTGTCTTTAACAGTTTAGTAAGTTGTTATAAATTGTATAATCCTGTTCAAAATAAAATTAACCATTTTTGCTTTATATTATGGAAGTTGTGCTCTTATTCCTGGAATGGCTGTCTGATGTGGAGGTTTGAATTGAAGTTAGTATTAAAACAGAGCGGCGTCAAAGGGGAGATGCAGGGAAAGGAGTCCAAACCCGAGAGAAGAACCTGCAGGCTTGTCCGGCCATTACAGCATAAAGAGTAAAAGTATCAGATTACAAAAATATACAAACATCATTAGTTGTATACATTTTTTACAGCTAATGAAGTTTGTATTTTTATATAATAATTATCAGCAGGGCTCGAAATAAAGGTTGCCAGCTTGCCATTGGCGACTAAGAAATTGCAGCTGGCAAGTGTGATGAGATAACATTGGAAATGCTTGATTAATATTTCCCACAATTTATTTTTCTATATAGTCTGGCTCTGACAAGATAAATTCTGTAGTCCCTGTAGTTCACGAAAGAGGGAGCCACTTTGAGAGGGCTAAATTATTTGATTTAGGTAAATGGTAATAGGTGATGGGTGAAAAATTGGTGAAAATAAAAGTTGCCTGTTTTAGTGATTGACCAATCATAGCTCAACCAGTTCGATACAACAGCATTAAAAATCCCAGTGAATTTTCGACACCCCTTTATCTTACTCCTTAATTAAAGGCTCCTGAGTTCATTGTGAAGGTCCCATGAGAGGCAAAAGCCCTGTTCTCAAGTTATGGAGCTCGAAATCACGTTTACTTATGATTATCTGCAAAACTTTTATAGATAATCGGATATTTTTAACGATTTTAGATGTATCTTATCATTCCGAATCGAATGCAATCAATTTAAATGTTTAGATGTATCTTATCATTCCGAATCGAATGCAATCAATTTAAATAAAGATATTTTAAAAGATTTTAGACATATCTTATCATTCCGAATTGAATGCAATCAATTTAAATAAGCTACGACTTACCTTTACGATGTTACATAATTTATTTTTGCTTACAATGATATATCCATTCTGAAGCTTGGTAAAATTCTCAAACATTTAAATTTTTTATTATTTTGTATGTAAAACATCATATTAATTGTATTGCATTCATTCATTTTTCCACACTGACTAATAATAAATCAAATATAAAACTTTGAATCAGTCAAAAGGGTTAACTACGAACAGTATATATTCATCGTTAAACTTCAAGTAAAATGTATATAAAATGATGAATAATCATTAAAAGCATTATTCAAGTGGATTTTATTTTTCCTAATAAGATACTGTGCCAAGATATTTTGGATTTAAACTATTTCAGCCTTATTTTAATCAAATAACAGAATGCAGTACAGTACTCCACAACTAAAAGCAGTTTTCTTTCAAACAAACCACAAGTCCACACAACACGTGTTTATTTTTCACATATCATTGGTTCACAGTTTTTACTTCATGAATTGTTAAAACTTCATACTGTATATAATAATTAATTATAATAAAAAACAAAGAATTTTCACAAGTTAAATAAGTTATTTAACCATCGAAAAACTTTGGGCTATTCTATGCAGATAAAGAAAAGGTCCTAGATGTTAACTAGACAATACATTAATTAAGACAATTCATGACGAAAAGCCTGTGAACCAATGAAATGTGAAAAATAAACGTGTTGTGTGGACTTGAGATTTGTTTGAAAGAAAAATGCTTTTACTTGTGGAGTACTGCATTGTGTTATTTGATTAAAATAAAGCTGAAATAGTTTAAATCCAAAATATCTTATTAGGAAAAGTAAAATCCACTTATAAATACTTTTAACGATTTGGCATTCTATATACATTTTACTTGAAGTTTAACGAAGGATATACATACTGTTCGTATTTAACCATTTCAATTGACCGACAAAGATGATCTTCAAAATTCTATATTTGATTTATTATCAATATTAAAAAATGAACAAATGTAATATAATTAATAGGATGTTTTACATACAAAACAATAAAAGAATAAATGTAATATAATTAATAGGATGTTTTACATACAAAACAATAAAAAATTTAAATATTTGAGAATTCTGCCAAGCTTCCGAATGGATATATCGTCGTAAACGAAAAGAGTACGTAACTTTGTAAAGGTAAGTCGTAGCTTATTTAAATTGATTGCATTCTGATTCGGAATGATAAGATATGTCTAAAATCTTTTAAAATATCTGATTATCTATAAAAGTTTTGCAGAAAATCGTAAAAGAAACATGATTTCCTCGTTTTAAATATCCGATTATCTATAAAAGTTTTGCAGAAAATCATAATCGTTTAAAATATCCAATTATCTATATAAGTTTTGCAGAAATTTGTAAAAAAACGTGATTTCGAGCACCGACTTTGGAGCTCCATAACTTGAGAACAGGGATTTTGCCCTTCATGGGATCTTCACCAATGAACTCAGGAGTCTTTAATTAGGGGATAAGATAAAGGGGGCTTTGAAATTTCCCTAGGATTTTTAATGTTGTCAGTACCCCAGCGAGATTTGCAAGGTGCATGTTGATTCACTTGTTAACACAGGTATTTTTGGAAAGTTATTGAATAGCCAAAAACGTTTCCTAAATAAATTAGTTTTTAATCTCCTATGTTTGTACTTCAATTGATTTCAAGAATTTTTGGAAAGATAGAGGAAGCAGAAAAAAGATCATTTGCCGTTTTCATTGTTTCGTGCTGATCACGTGAGGTTGTGGAGAATTTTGTGAACTTCTGAAATATTTTAGTGAATGTCTAGTAACTGTTTATTGAAATGATGGGTATTTATTTCACTGCCAGAAATTAATGTTTGGATGTAAATATGATGTGATACTTTCGATGTTGTTGTGAAAAGCACAACTCGCATACCACGTGGTACTTCCCCAATCCTGTTGTGAAAAATGTATTTGCTGGTGAATTTATGCAAGTGTTTTTTTCTTTTTTTGTGGGGGAAGAGAGGGTGTTGGCGATCAAAATTTTTTTTGACTACTAGATTTTTGAAATTATTTCGATCACTGATTATTAGTATTTGAAATATGATAGAAAATTTGTATATATAAAAATATGCTTTATCCAATGTCGAAAAAGTAAATTTGAAAAAATAACAGAAATGATATCTGAATTACATCTAATTACACATTTTTTTCTTTTCTGATTCATAAATTTTATCATCATCAAACTAATCCAAAATTAAAAAATGATACAACACTATATTTCGTAAAAGAATATATTTTTTTAAGGAAATATTTCCTAAAAAAAAAAATATATACTATATTTCCTTAAAAAAATCTTAATTTTTCTAGTTGATAAACTAATCAAAAAAATTAACTAAAAATTGAATATCTGTTTTTTTACAAAAAAAATTACTTTCAAGGGTAATATGATCCATTTGAATTAATTACAGAGCAGAAAAGGTTAACTGCTTTCTCAATAATAAATTTAATGAACTATGATTGTTTTAATGCCATATTCATATTTCGGGGCTTATTCTACACGGAAAAAATCTAAATTTTATAAATTCAATTCTTTTGAATATTCATTCCTCTAGCTTTCAAATACAATCTTTCAAAATAACTGCTCAGCAATTTATAATTTTAACAACTAGATCTCTAAAAATTGATTAAATTATTCTATTATGCTATATAATCTATACCTTTCCAGTTATTGTTGATGGCTTAGCAACTGTTGTTGTTACAGTAGATGTAGTAGAAGTCACAGTTCTTCCAGCAGTTGAAACTACAGTTGAAAATCCTGTTGTTATTTGTGGTAATACTGGTCCTTGTGGTCTGGATGGAGGTTCTTGAGATCTTGCTCCATATTCAACATACTACAAAGAGTTGTAACAAATTATAATTTTTATTAACACACAAACAATATATAATAGGAAAAAAATCATAAATTTTAAAACATTCTAAATACAGATCATGAATTTATCATCATATATATATATATATATGTGATTTCTTATTTCAAGATATATTTATAATCATTTAAAATACTGCTTTTTCTCTTATTCATTCTTCTAAGAGTAAGTGTTATATTTATAATTTTTTTTTTTCATTCTGTGCAGTAGTTTTTTTTTTGATGTTCTATCAAAAATGGAAAATAAAATGGAGATTTTTGGCATGTTTTGCTTTTTTATTACTGAAAAAGTAAGAATGCTATTCAAGCAAGAAAAAAGTTATGTGAAGTGTAGGGAGAAAATGTGTTAACAGAATGTCAGTGCCAAAACTGGTTTGCAAAATTTCATTCTGACAATTTTGATGTTAAAGATGCACCATGTGCAGGAAAGTTAGTTGAAGCTGATGATGACAAAATAAAAATATTGGTTGAAGCAAACAGCTGTATAACAACATGAGGAATTGCTACAAGATTGAATTTTTTTAATTCAATTATTCACGGACCAGTTGAAATGGTTGATATTTGGGTTTCATATGTTCTCAAAGATTTGTTCCATTGCATCGACATCTGTGATTTGCTGCTCAAACGTGAAGAAAGATCACTTTCTGAAGCGGATCATAACTGCTGATGAAAAATGGATTGTTTACAACAAAGTTGAATGCAAGCGATCATGGAGCAGAAGAAATGAACTGGCTCAAAGCACTCAGAGACTCCATATTCATCGAAAAATGATGCTTTTTGTTTGGTGGGATTTCAAGGGAATTGTTTTTTTTTTTTTAACTTCTTCCAGACAATTCGGAAGTGTACTGCTCAATTGGACAAATTGAGTGATTCCATCAAACAGAAAAGGCATAGTGTTTTCACCATGACAATGCCAAACTTCATACAAGTTTGATGGCTTGCCAGAAGCTGTTACAGCTTGGATAAGATGTGCTACCATACTCACCATATTTGCCATATCTGGCACCCTCTGGATTATTACTTATTCCAGTCTTTATAGAATTCTTTACATGGCAAAATACTTAGTTTAAATGAGTATGTCAAAAATCATTTGGTTCAGTTTTTTGCAAGCAAAGATCAGAAATGAGCATGGAATCCACTACCACCAGAAAGATGGCAACATGTGTTGGACCAAAATAGTCAATATATAATTAATTAAAATATTTATATACTATTAAAAAAATTGTCGTTTATTTTCATGAAAAAAAAAACAAAATTACTTTCCAAACAACCCAATAAATATATTTTTATTTACACAGTTTCCATTCTTTTCAACAAAAGGAATAATATTTAATTTGAATTCTATATTATAATTGGTTTTTTTTCTATTATTCTGATATAGAAATATTTTGGGCAGCACACACTTTTGCTTAATTTATAACTAGTTTGTGTCTTGTATTAAAATATTGCTAGCACATGATTTCATTTTTATTTTTATAATCAACTTAAATTTTTTTTTTGAAATTTGTGATATTATTCCTGTTAATTATATGATTAAGATATATTATTTTTTTAATAAAAGAAACCAGCTTTAAAGTGCAGCCAAAATAATTTTTTTTTTATGTAACAGTTTATAACCAAGTAATAATTTTTACATTATTGATTGTTTTTATAATTATTAAAGAAAAATTTTCAAAAATTTGACATATATCAGATAAAGTAATTCATTTATAAATTTTCAACTTACGTTTCCATTCAGCAACAGAAAGATCTCTGTCTTCAAATGATTGATCATAAGGTTCTGCAGTTGGTTCATCATTTGGATCTGCATATTGAGCTAAATAAGCATGTGCCAAAGCTTCAGCTGCTGTTGGACGTTTGTCAGCATCTAATTCTAACATCTTCTCTAAAAGATCAATAGCTAAAGAAAAAAATAATTATAAGTTCAAGATAAATACAAAAGAAAATCATAGATTTTAAAGCAATACTAAAGTAGTAATGCAAAAGTTATGTTTTATAAGTAAATAATGTTTTCAACTTCTTAAAGGACATCAACTCCCTAACAAAAATACATCTCATAATATTCTAATAATAAGAGTTATAAATTTAAATTTGTATCTGTTTCTAAAAATTAATAAGTCAAAAGCAAAGTTTATTATATTAGCTTAAGAAAAACCATCTGCTAAAGCTTATATCATATATCACTAAGTTCCCAATGCCATCATAACAGAAACAATATTTTTATACATATTCAATCTATATAGAACATTTTTGGCCTATATAGGTCAAACTTCAGTGCACTTCCAGTGCATAAAAAAGTAATATTCTAAAAAATAATAATAATTAATAAACTCAAATAATTTTAAAAATTACAAATACAGTATATTAATATACAGATAGGCCTCAATTAGTGTGAGTTTGAACAATGGGATATTCGATTAGTGTAACTTATAAAAATAATACCATTTTTTACTTAGTGCAAGCAAATATTCGATTAATGTGAGTTGTAGGCATAGACTAGTCTTACTAACAAAGGTCCGTCTCCTTTTATGATTAATACTCTTTTACTAATTGAAAATTAAAAAATTAATGTTAATTTTCAATTAGTAAAACCGGACAAGGAGCAGTCCAAGAACAGTTACTTGGCTTTGAAGGGGTGAAACATCATGGAGAAAGAGCAGTCCAAGAACAGTCACTTGGCTTTGAAGAGGTGAAACATCAGAGGAGCAGTCCAAGAACAGTCACTTGACTTCTGAAGGGGTGAAACATCAGAAAGGTCCAAGAACAGTCACTTGGCTTTGAAGGGGTGAAACATCAGAAAGATACCACAACGGTCACACGATTTTGAAGGGGTGAAACATCAGAAAGATGGGTTTTTGTGTTAGTATTTAACATTACTATTATTCAGCTTTTTATTGTATACATACAGTATAGTACAGAATTTTCTCTTTTAAAAAATATTGAAAGCAATAAAAGGAAGAATACTTTTGAGATAGTATGAGATGCAATTCCTGGTAAGTTATTAATTTATATGATGAACAATGATGTAAAATATGAAAATATTTCTTAAACAATTAGTATTGTGGTTATTCATCCTGAAGTTGGCTAATGGCCAGAATCTCACAAAGCAAGAACCAATTACCATATTTTACATACAGTTAATACTTCGAATAATGCAAATTCGAACAGTGCAAGAAATTTGTGGAACCCATTAGGCGTGGTTTCCACTATACGATTTCGTCCAGCAAAACGGATCCGTATAGCCGGTATCCTAGCAATGGCCCATTTACGGACAGCAAAATCACGGAATGGATCGACTAGACCTCTTTCCTACTTATGCTGGATATGGATCCTTATGGATTGACGTCACGATGGTCGAAGTGTTTCGATAGCCAATAAGAGATTACTTTGTTGTAAACGAGAGCTTTGAAAAACATGGCGGTAAATGATGAAAATACTTATAAATTTGATTGGTGAAAACATTTGTCTTTACGACAAATCCCAAAAAGAATATCACAACAAAATATTAAAAAATAATACTTGGGATAGAATAACGGACCAACTTAAACAGGTAAGTTCATGAATAGAATACAGTACAGCTAATCGAATTGGTCTTGTGCACGTGTTCATTCTTGCTTTATAAAATATTATTTAGTTTTAGAACAACAAAGCATGTATTATCCACCACTACTCATCACTATATGATTGTATCTTCCTTCCAAAAGTGTTAAATTAAACATCAAAATCATAGATTTGATCAAAATATATAAAACAACCTCTTTCTCCATCATGAAATAAACTTTTTCTATCGACGTATTTGATTGGTTTATTTTTACAACAATCGTTATTGGCTACTTCGACATGACATTTTAAAAGTTACGGATCCGTTATACGGCCTATGTGAGCACATAAACTGTTTTGCTGTCCGAAATCGAAAGCTACTGGACGGCGTCGTGCTGGACGAAATCGTACAGTGGACACCGCGCCTTATTCGCACTAATTGAGGCCTACCTGTACTGTACGACACTTGTACTGTATGTCATAATTTGTTAAAATATTAATAATATTTAATAATATAATATAAGTAATATTTTAACAAATTAGATTAAAAATAAAAAAATTCTTCAAAGCATTATTTCTGCTCTACATTAATATTACACTATACAACCTATATAGAAAGTATATACTAGGGATGGGCAAACCACAGCCTACAGGCCGCATGCGGCCCTTGGAACTACTTAATGCAGCTCTTATAACTAATAGCCATAATGCCAAAAATTTTATGGAAAAATAAAATGAATACAAAATACCAAATTTGTTCCATATCTCAGCAATATATTTTATGTAATTTCTACAAAACTAATAAATATTTCGTATGATAAACTGTAGATGTCATTAAAGTGTCATATTTCTTACAAAAATAGATTTGATTAACCATTAACTAGAGTAAACATCATTGTGTAAGAAATTGGTTGCAAAATACATCCAAAATCAAAATCAAATCATTTTTCAGTTAATCAACTCAATACCTTTCATAATTTCACGGTGTTCGTATTTAATATTTGTGCAATTTTCTAAACAGATATGTTTTTAAATATTGGTTCAAATTTAAAATGATTAAATTATAATTTTATATGTAATTTAAAAGAATTTTGGCCCTGCCTAATTTCTCTGAAACAGTATTTCACTTTTTCGGACTGCCAGCATTATTCAAACCAATGATTCATATAACAGTCAATGAAAACTGATCTACTAAGAAAACTGGGTTAATTTTAACATGTCATCCTTTTACCTTAGTCAATAAATGTACCCCTTAGAAAAAGTTTAGGATCTTTCTATTTTAGCTACATAATTTTCTAAGAGAATTATATCACCTCAGTTATTAGGTGAAAGAGGGATTTTGGGAGTGTTTTTTGCTATTTTGTTTTATGCCCCTTTCCAATTAGATAGATTACTAAAAGGCAGGATCAGTTCCAATCATGGCCAAAATGATATCCTATTTTTAGAAATAATTAATTATCAAAACAAGCAATTTTATGGCACGAGTATTAAGAGTGAAGAAGTGTGAAATTTTCAAATGGCAGAATTTTATGAGTTTAATATAGAAATAGATTGAAAAAATGCTAAGATTATTAAAACTGCAATTCTCTAAAAGAACTCATTTTGGAATTTCTGTTAATATCAGATATATCAAGACAATTCAATGTAATTAATGACAATCATGGCAATACTGTCCTGACTACATAGAGCCTGGTCCTCAGGAACAGCTGCTAAGTATTGCTCCCATACTTAAGATTCTTGTTCAAACAATGCTTTATTTTACAATTGCTAAAGTTATTTAAAAATTTTTAAATTTTTATTATTATTTTTTATATGTTATGTGCTTATAAATATACTAGTTCATTATACTTGTCTTGCACACTTTAGCATGTAGTATTTTTAAAATTCTTTACTTGTTCTAGTAAATTATTACATTTTTGTATTTTTTATAATGTTCTGCTAATCTATATTTCCACTAATGTTGATTAAGTTTTTATTAAAAACTTTTTGGATTTCGAGTATTAAAAGCTTTTCTATCACTAAATAATACTGTGTTTACTTATTTTTTATTTTTTGTTTATATTAATACAGTTTAATCTGTATATTCTAACACAAAACAGTTGTAATAAAAATTTAAAAAAAAATGCAGAATAAAACTATTTTAATCTCGTTGAGAGAAATATTTGAAATGCATTTTCTTAAATCAATCATTTCCATAAAGTGTAACTACAGATAGTCAATAACTGAAGCCAGGTTTTCTTTATGATAGTAATTTGCATTAATTCTTGCAAACAATTATTCAAACATGTTTCATATCCTTATATAAGCTTTTTCATAATAAGTTATTTGTACATAAAATGAATGTTTTCATAAAAAAACTTTTTCTATCAAAAAAATAAATCAAATGCTTATCTGTTATCAAACAAATTCACAAAATTATTCCAATATTACAAATATTAAATAAACTGATAGATTACAAACACTGAATGCAATTAACAAAAACTAACACAAATGTAAACAGCTTCTACTAAATAACCATTAGGACATGTGTGATTTGATCCCTTGAAACATTATTTGCAGTTACATATTACTATGCTGTATGAAAAACCTTTTTTGTATCATTCTATATTCTCTCTTATCCACTCGATTATTAACTCGTTAAGGTCTGTTGGTGTGTATACAAGTTATGGAAATGGAATTAAAAAAAAAAAAAAAAAAGCAATTAAAAAAAACTCAATCCTGATTTACTCAGTGGGGGTATTGCAGAGCATTTTTTTGCATCTATTGGTTGAAAATACATCCCTCCATTGATGGTTCTTAAATATTTTGAATGTCGAAATTTTTTAAACAACATTTAAAGTTAGATAATTTGAATAGATTATATTAGTAGAATTTGGATTACTTTTATCTAATCATATTGATTCTGCCTTCTATTCTATTATAATTTATTCATCTTATTTTGGTTTTGGAATGAGAATTTTATTTTTGAAATTTTAAGTGAAAAATAAAATTTTTGTATGGCAAGCTGTAAAATTTGTAAAACTGAAAAAATATTGCCAATAATACAAAAATTTTGGTTAATTCTGTTAAAATAAACAATAACTTATTTGTTTGTTTATTGACATATACAATATCTAAAACAAAATACTATAAAACAATATTTTGTTTTGGATATTGTTTATGTCTATAAATCATAAATGGCCAATGTGCATCTATTTAGGTGATGCTCATCATAAAAACATCCAAAACAAAATATTATTTTGCAACATTTTGTTTTGGATGTTTTTATGATGAGCATCACTTAAATAGATGGATTTTTCTTTTATCTCTATGGCCAAATGCAACAACAAATAATAATATAATCTATATTTGTTAATTAAAATAAACTTTTTTAAACAAAATATTTATTTGTAATTATATTTCTTTATACATGTATTTAATATTTGTGATAGAAATATTTAAATGGCAAACAAATTAAATAATTAAAAAACAGTAATTTCTCAATAATAATAATACATTATACAGTAATCCATTTCAGTTTCGATTAAAAAAAATTCAAAAAAAGATGAGATTCAAACTCATGTCTTTCTGATCACACCTTACAGTAATCAAATGCCAAACACATTGCACTATGACAGCAATTGTTAAAATCAACATATATAAAGAACATAAAAAAATTTAAACCATTTTACAAATTAATCAAACTAACAAGCCAAACTTCCCCTGACGGATAAAGTTTTAAGTTCGTAAATAATAAATATTCTAAAAATTTAACTTAAAACTTTATCCGCCAGGGGAAGTTTGGCTTGTTAGTTTGATTAATTTGTAAAATGGTTTATCCCGTTTGTTTGTTGTTTATAATTGAATATTAAACCTTTTTTTAGGAATGCTTGAGAGTTGCATTGTATTATTTTATTATGGGCTTTGTTTGTGGGAGGGTAGTACTACAATATATATAAGAATTGGCAAAATCAGAGGGGACTACGGTTGGCACTTCCATTTAGTTCTAACACTTGTTTTGTACTTTAATAAGTGTGAAGTTCTACTTGTGTTTGTTATATTAATATTAGTTTTTTAGAGTTTACTTTTGGAATTTTTTTCCAGAAGTTAGAAGACTTGACCAGGCATTTCTCTGGAATTTTAAAGTCATGAATACTGTTAGTTTCATTTAGAATTATAGCTAATTTTGAATATTGCAACTTTGCAAAATGTAATAAATCATTATTCTATTATCTACTTGTGAAATCATTTTCTCTTATTAATTGAACATATGTTAATCATGATTTCCAGAAATGGAGATAAAACTTTAATCATCATTTTCTCTTCCTTTAATTTGTACTGTTTACAATGGTTCCTGTATGATATATACAGTATATATAACTTTATATAAAACATATTGTGACTAAAATAAAATTTAAAATATATATATGGTTAATTGTTAGTAATATAATCCAGCTAAGTATGCTTTCAGTCCTGAACAACAATTCAATAATAACACAAATTCTTTTTGAAAAACTGTTTATTTTTAATTAATAACTCATAATATTTTTTTAAATTGGAAAAAATTTTAAGTAATCTCTAAAAAGCTATCTGTCACATTTACTGACATATATTCAAAATAAATTGATAACTTTTTATTAAAACAGATGTTCAATATAAGCTTTCAATAATGTTAAAATGCCAACAAGTAATTCTACTAATAAAAGATTAAAAAACTAAAAAAAAATAATATAGCAAATAACTGATGCTTCTTGATTACTAATAATCATATTGCTCATAAAATAAAACACTAAACAGTCTAAATTAAAAAAATATTAGATTTAATTTTGTGAAATTATAAGAGCCTAAGAATTATGTAAATTTATACAAATGTCAACTGAAAAATGTTTCTTTGAAAGGGTTTATTAAATTTGTAATATATATATCTATGAAAGAATTTAAAAATAGAATGAAATTTGAAGAAACATACCATCTGCATTTGCACCTCTGAAAACTTCTTTAAAATTTTTTTTCTTAATTACTGGTAATGATCTGATATAATTCCGTGCCTGAAAATAACGAATCCAATGAATGGTTAAATCCAAATTTCATATTGAAAAATTAACTTTTTATAAATTTTAAATTGTTTACTAAATTTATAATAAAATTACTATACTTATTGTACAAGTTTAAGTAAAATCAAGATAGCTTTATAATTACATATAAATTGCAGTACAGCCATAATCCAAGTTCTGGCTCCTCGACTTATGGGCACTTTGGATTTATGTTTTGAATTTCCAACATTCCCCAAAATTCAGTGTTTTAATTTGGAGTTATAGCTCTTTAACAGCAAATTTTTAAAATAAAAAAAAGCTTCTTACTTTTTCAAAATAAGACCTACAGTATTTCTTTTAGTTATGCACTTATGTTAATGCTTCATTTATGTTAGTTATGTACATACATGACAATTGCAGTGCATGGCATGCATTGATAAGTGAAAAAAGACAGTACTTCCGAGTTATGGCATCAGTCTGGAATATAAGGTGACAATTCTGGGGTATGCCTGAACTACAGTTTCACATTAAAGAATTAAAATAATCATTTATATTTATAAATTATTTTATGATGCAATTTATATATTATATTATGATAGTTAACTCTTGTCAGGTAAGCAGATTTTATATAAATATATAAAATCTGCTATATAGATTTTATATTATTGTAGTAAAACTGAAACGATAATAACATATGAATATTTAAATCCAGTTTTATATATATACCTATGTATAAATCAAAAAAATGTTTTTTTTTTTTACAAAGAAGTGTTGGCAAATACAGATAGATAAAAATAGAGGAGAAAGGATTGAACTTATAATCCAAGAGAAAAAGAAAGTGAGAAACAGATAGTTGTTTAAAGCAGTGATAAGGATACTGGAATGAAAATAGAGAGGGTGTTGGCCTATACACAGATCAATAAAAAATTTTTTTAATAAGATCCTTATAAGATTAAGGTGTTTTTTCTATTTTTTTTTTTTAATAATTTAACTAGTCTTATGATCTACCTATTTATTCCTAAAAAAGATCGTTATGATCTTTTACTGATTCTATTATTAAAAATATTTGGATATATATGACTGTTCATAAATTAATATTTTCATATGTAATTAAATGAATAATGGATATTTTTCAGTAAGACAAGGTCTTACTGAAAAGTTTGGTAAACAAAAGAAAGAGGGGAGAATAGCAGAGGGGGATAGAATGGAAGAGTTAGGGAGAGGAGAGGGAATAAAAATGGGTGAAATGAATAAACTTACAGAAGGCTATTTGAATGGATTCATTATTGAAAGTTTTTCACTTGGCCAGCTAGCCTTCTATAAGTACAGAAAAATCTTGATAAGTCATCCCTTAAGGGATCAAGAAACTGATGACACAAAGGGAGTGATTACTTAATTAATGGCTGAATATACTCAATATGCATTAATATACTGTATCATAAATTCATAATATCCATAATAATATAAATTAATAATTTTTATTACTACTATTAACTATGTAATTGTAAAAAAGAAAGTTAACTATATTTCTTTTGAGTTTTATTTCAACATTCTTTTATCTTCAATAATACTATACATACATAATATGATAACAAATACTTATCTAATTTTGAATGAAATGAATACTTGTCAATATAATTAATTTTCTTCTCTAGTGCTCTGAATTCATTATCTGTAGTACTTGGAACTGGTGTAAAATAATATCAAATTGTTTCTATGGATTCAAGAACTTGTGTTCTATTAGGTGGTGAAAAAATTTCCTCATTATCACTTTTATTGCTCATGCTTTTCTTCTAAAAATTCTTTAGTTAAATCTTTTACAATTGTTTGAGAACATACTGTAGCATTGTCATCAATATTTATGTAATCATTTATTTCAAGAACAGTATATCCACTTTAATTTATGATTTCTAGTGAATTCAATAAAGAATCTGACTCAGAGTTTCATTTTCAACTTCATTTTGTAATTAGACAAATCCTGTACATTTAAAAACATTCTTTATAGATTTATTTGACACTAAATTACAGATTTTATAAATAACTGATCACATTCAAAACGGATACCTCAAGCTTTTAATTTTCACGGAGCTTTTATCAAATCTTTAATTAGCAGTTTTTTATATCCAGGTTTAAATTTGCAAATAATTCTTTGGTCAAGGGACTGAAGAAGTGCAGTAACATTCAGTGGCAGAAATATCATTTCAATAGCTTTTACATATTCTAAATCAGTGTGAGCAAAGACAGTTGTCCACAATAAAAACTATTTCTTTTCTAATGTAAAAACTGCATATTTAGTTTATGATTATACTTTTCCAAAATACTCACAACATTCATGCATTTGAATTAGCTTCAAAATCAATTGGGGAGAAGTTTTATGTTTTTGGAGAATCTTGTTTTTTTTTTTTTTCCTAATAATTAGAGAATTCAATTTTTCTGTTCCAATCATATTAACAACAAGCAAAATTTCTAAGTTTTATCAAGAAAAAAATGATAAAACAGTTCTGTTCCAATCATATTAACAATAAGCAAAATTTCAAAGTTTTATCAAGAAAAAAATGATAAAACAGTTCAGTTTCTTCTAAGTTAATCATACAAAACTATGAACAGTAATGTTCGTACTTTGTGTTCTTCAGTATATCATATTTCCAGTTTTCCACTATACTGACATCAACATTTGCTGCTTCCTCACTCACTTTTTTAAAGCATTCTATCCACTCCTTATTTTCATTAAAGTTTTTAATATTGAATTTTCATGGCTTTTTCTTTAAGAATTACAGCAGAAACTGGAACATTTTCAGATGTGAGAAATTCAACCACTGCAATAAAACTTCAATATCTTAAAATTTCAATGATTGCATTAGCTTTCGTCTTTACAACTGATGAAACCTGGAGGACTGACTGTGATCCTATTTGTTTTGGATGGTTGAGACAATCCTTATAGGACATCTGACCTTTATAGGACTCAAATTAAAATTGTGAAACTTTAATTTGTCAGTTCTAACACCAGAGATGTTTTAGAAGCATGTATCCTAAAACAGTCAACATGTGATTGTCTACAGGTTAGGACCAGATAAGCAATATATGAGAGTTCCACTGTCAAAGATGTGAAAATGTTAGGTGACATATGTCAGTGACTGAGATAACTTAATATATTAAAAAGGTTTATTTGAATAACATCCCATGAAAACAGATTCCTTTATAAATAAAATTTATATTAATCATATAAAGCATTGATAACCTTTTTATTTAAACTATGGAAAGAGTCCATAGTTTATTGAGCTAACCTAGTGGCATTCAAGACTGTTGGTCTCTTCTTGGTATCAAATCTGCCATCTACAGGATCGTGCAGGTAAATCCGGACAAATTTAACGCACGAATTTTCGCTATTTCTGTTTTCCAGTTATGGTGTCACAATATCTTGTATATAATTTGGAAAACTGGTAACACACAAGCACAGTCATTTTATTGAAAACTTGTTTTCTTCTTTCTTGTGATAAAGTTGATAATCTGATCATCTTTCCCTTCCTATGATCTGAGCTTCTCACTTTGACCTCTTCAGATCAAAACTTTCACTAGTCAACATCCCAGAGCTGAACTTCTCATTCATCATTCCTCAGCAGACACCTACAAAATTCCACTTATTTTTTTTTTCTTTTAGTCATTTAGTTGATGATAGTAATATTAGATAGGTTTCTTCTTTTCTCTGTTTGTTGATATGTCTTGGTAAAATGGCTCTTCTTTCTGTCTTTTAGTCATTTAGTTGATGATAGTAATATTAAATAGGTTTCTTCTTTTCTCTGTTTGTTGATATGTCTTGGTAAAATGGCTCTTCTTTCTGGACTTGGGTAGTTATATCTAGTCTGTTCTATTTATCACCTCAAATATAAGAGATTACCACCTTTGTTTATAATTTTTCTTGTCTGGCATTTCTTCATGTTTAGAAGTTCATAAAAACATATTTAAAATGAAATATTAACTAATTTTTACAATGATATGGGCTGGATTCCCACACAATTGAAGGGCTTCCATAAAAACATTGATCGATGTAGAATGTACACTTATCTGAAACAATCAGTTTGTAGAGCAGATTACCATCATTGTACAAGTCCAACATCTTCCCACAAAATAACATTCTTCTATCATCATCATCTGGAAGAAGTTCTTGATGGTATTGATTTTTGTACGGAAAGAAGTTTTCTTCTATTAATGTTTTCCAAACGGATGATTTGCTGACATGCAATTTATGCACGATTGAGGCGCAAGAAATTCTGGGTTTTTCAATTACTGACATGCAAATCGCAAGTTTTATTTCCTCTGGTAAAGCTCGACTTGGGTGATGAACGGTATCAAACCTGGATTGGCATTTTGGAATTTCTCAACAACAGATTTAATTGTAGACACGGATGGAATAGGTCTTCCAGGGTACAGCACCACAAAATGATCTCTCATGCGCCTATAGGATAAGCCCTGAATTACGTACCCAAACCATCCATACTCGTTCAGTAACGTTGTAAATAATATTCGGCATTTTTTAAAATGTTCGAATTGCGGCACGTCGTCGCTATAGCAACAATAGAATTTCTGTTTGCCACACATCTTTTCCTGTAAATTTTCAGCGATGTATTTTCAAATGTGTAATTACACCAGCATTAAATTCTGATAATCTTGTGTGTTAAATCGTTTTTTGTTTCTTGGATGCAATAATAAATAAATATCTGGAATTAAAAATATAAAATAAATTTTCATAGCGAGCGATTCCTGACATGATAGATGCATCAGAATTGGCTCGATGCCAAAAATCAGTGTGTTCAGTTTCAAGAAAAACTCACAGTATATACATTATATTATTTATGTATGTACAAAATTAAACTATAATTGAAAATAAACTTGTGTCATCAAAACATATAGTGATCGAATAATTTTCATAAAAATAATTAAAAGGAAAATTTAGAAATAAATGAAATAAAAATTTACTCTTGAATTGGGGCATTTGTTATAATTAAAAATGAACTTTCTGCTAATGGAGAAAATTTTTTTTGAGTAAATCACTGAAAATCAAAATCATATTGTATCACACTTGTGTTTAACAAAAATTGTCAATATTGAAATATGACTTAAAGTGATTATTGAATACCTAATTAACCATATTAACAAAATAGCCAATTAGTAATTAAATTAATTAGTAATAATTTTTTTAATAAAAGTGCCAAATAATAGATACTATTAGATTAAAAATAACTAGATTAATGATGCTTAATTGTATATTGAAATGCATATAACTAAAATGTAATAACTTTTCTATAAATAATTTTGAATTTAAAACCAGTTTAATTTTGTAACAGTAAGATTTTTATTTTCTAATTAATTATTAATCAGCAATTTTGATCAGTATTTTTATTTTGACCGTTGACCAGTAATTTTAATTATTTGCCAGTTTTTTTGATTTAACCAATTTTCTAATTTTTTTTTATTGGTTATTAATATTTGTCTTAGCAAAAATATGAATTTTGGTTAGATTTTATTAATCCAAATTAAGAATTATGTATTTTTATAATGTATGATAAACTATTTTATATCAAATATAACTTGCAAAATTATAATTTTGTTTGGATAAATTAATAAGTCAGAAATTAAAAGATTTTTATCCATAATTTTAAAATAAATTTCAATTATAGCTTGAAAGTGTTAAGCATTTAATTGTTTTATTATTAATAAGCATGTTAAATCAATTTTATCAGTCTCTGTATTAATGACTAAGACTTTTTGTTAAGCTATATTAAAAAAAATTCTATATTAATTAGATCAGTACACTGGTATTAGGAAACACTAAAATTTTAATATTTTTTGCATATTGTTAATTTTTCTGAACACCATTAATATTGTTCACCTACCTCTTCACTGGTAATTTTATTTAAGAATTCATCATCTGGTGTTCCACACAATATCATAATTCTCATTAGTTGATCAATATCTAAGTTTTGTTAAGACTAATATACTATAATTACATCTATGATGTTAATCAGCAATTTCAAAAAAAAAAAAAAAATTATTATTGCTAGTGCTCAAAGCATTATTGATCAATTATTTTTTATCTTGAATGCAAGGAACATAAAAAGTTGAAAAAAATTAACATACTAGAATCATGGATATGAAAAATAAATGATCATTTAAAAAGCCTTTTCCTAAACATAGATAATATTTTGTGGGAATTAGAAAAATATTTATTCTACAAGATATATTAAAATACAATATAATATTGCAATTTTATAATATTTATATGATAATTATTAATTATTTATTAAGACACTATAAGTGCTTATTAATTTAGGAAAAACATAGTTTGAATTTGACCAGTGATGACGACTATTCTTTTAGAAAGGCAATTTTATGGCGTATCAAATTCCATCTATAAAATTCTCTTTTTCGTTATAAATCCTAAATAAATATATGTATAGGAAAAAAAAATATATAATTATTCTCAGGTATTTTTGTTAGAAAAATATAGATTAGGTAGCCATCGGTTAACGAGTATTATTTCACTTCTGATACCGCCAATAATTTTTGTCCTGGACATTGCTACCATACGTCGTTTACGACCTCACCCGTCACATAAAACCTCACTCCAGCAATAAAATACGCCATTTCTGAACTTTAACAATTGATTATCGTTCTTCTTACCTATAAAACTATCTAATATGACTGATAACGACTCGCGAACAAAAATTACGATCGTATTTTCGTTACGGAAGTATACCCCAGTCTCCAGTAGAGGTAGTTTTACCTGTCGTTGACAATGATATCCTGAATGTATTTTGTTACAATTTATATCAGATTTACGACCGAGTGCTTATTATAGTTTTTTCCCTCTTCTTCCTCTTAAACTAAATATTTATTGAACAGCAGCTTCCGCAAAAAATAATATATAGATTATCTTAAACTTTTAAAACTTTATAGGCCTACCTTTCTGTTGAAATGAATGCAACTCATTTACATTTCTGATGAGTTTACACTCACTGAATTTAGTTTATTGGAAATGCAAATGAGTTACACTAGAATAAATTTTTAATTATTATTATTATTATTCCATTTTATTTTCTTGAAGTTTAACTGTTAACTTTGTATATATTTTCAGGTCTCTTGAATCGGAATCTTCGCGAACAAATATGGAAAAAAAGCAACAGCGTGATAGCTTTTATAGTGGATGGTAAATTATTTGGCAGGACTAGCCAAAATAATATTTATTTATTTTTTCTTTTTTCATTCATTCTCAGACAGAAGAAAAAAATCTGAATGATGTGTGTAAATGTAATTTTAAGGGAATAACTAATATAATAATTAATAGTAATAAAAAAACTTTTAGCTATCTGGCTATATAAATATATATATAATAAGTCAATTTAAGATGGATACGGTTACACATTTGAAAGAATAAAAATAAAATTTTAGAATCTGCTACAATTGTTTTGTTATTTAGTGTCTCATGTAAATTTATGCTCATTATTTAAATGTTTGAAAACTTAACAGAAGTGATGCCAGTGAACAAAATACGCTAATAGTATGTGATCACTTAGTTTCTGGCATTAGACAAAACCTTTCAAGTTCACAATAATAAAATAAATTCCATATTAAATAAGTTACAAATGAACATGTTTTAATAATGATAAACGTTTTTATGGATACGTAGTGACCATAGGCTGATATTTAGAAATAAAATCTGTATTAAATAAAGTTCATCAATAATTATTGATCCAGGCAATCTTAGGTAACAACTATCACATGTTTAATTTAATAATAATTTGCATTCTATAAACTTTTTTTGCATTCGTGAATATTATTATTTTTACATTTCAGTTTGCGCGTAAACGAATAGCAACCAAACTTTTAAACTTTAAAAGAATCTAATGCAATTCCATAAAAATTATTGCGAATCCATGTACACTTTAATGATGAATTAACAAATTTAAATCAAAAATTGTTAACTTTAATTTAAAATCAGTTTATGAAGTTCAATAATGCATCATAAATCAGAAAATCGTTGAAATTGTTGATCTCTTGAATGTAGGATTGTATTCCAAAATTCTTTAAAAATATGAAGATTCTCTTTATATTTTAATTAAATTAAACAAACGACATTATTTTATCAATACATAGATTTTGGAAACTATACGATTATTTTACCTAGCATAATTTTTTTTTTAGATTTCACCGCTTTAAATGTGAACAGATAACTGATGTTCAAAACTTGCCAAACAAAATATTCATCCATTAGATGCTGATTGAAATAATATGCACTATAATTAAAATAATAAATTATATGCCAGTTTTGTAATTAATATTGTTGCCGGATAAATTTTCCAGTTTCAAATAAATCAATCAGTAATTTATTTTTATATTTAGAAATAATTATAGGGAAAACATTTCATTCTAAAACAAAAATTAATTGCCGATTTTATATTTTCCTCGTTCAAATAAATTAGAATAATTTATATTTAGTTGCGTTTGAACAAATTATGTTTACATAAATTAATCGAACTGTTTTACAAACTTACTTCTATAGTTTACATAACTTATCGTTTCAACGAGTTTGTAATCATTTAACTTATAAATAAACCTGCAGTGCACTTAAAAAAAAAAATAATAATAATTTTACTTTATTTTTATTCATAAATTTTCCGGTAATTTTCTATTCACAAATAAGTAAATGTGTTTAATTAAATTAGTAAGGAAAATTTAAGCAAACTTGTCGGAACTTAAATAAATTTCCTATTGTGTTAAGACAATTGCTTACCTATTCTTATGATAATTGTTCTGTATAAAATGTTAAAAGTAATTTTTCCTTTTGAAACAATTACATAAACAATTGATAAATTTACAACTGTATTATTAACAATTCATTCTAATTTTCCTTTTTTTTTTATCATTTCCATTTCGGGACGAAATAAAAAGATATATATACTATATATTGATTCAGTCCGCCCTTCTGTTTTATAGCATGATACTTCCCATATAAATTATATTATTCGATATGAATAAAATTCATATACTATGTATTGTTGAGACCTAGACGAAGCGTATTAAAAATGGACAACATGTAAAATATAGCTGTTTGTCGGCATGTTATCCACATGAATATTATCCAATTTGAATGAAATTCGCATACATTATTATAAAAAATTATTATTTTTATTGTTAGAAAGTAGAATCTGTTAAAAATAATCAAAATTCCTATATCCATTTTGATTGTTTTCAATTTTTATTAAGATATAAAATCGGAATAATGGAAATAATCGCATAATCGATTAAACAATTTTTCATTAACTAACGTTAAGTTTTTGTAATTGTGAATTATATTTAAGTTTGTTATTTTGTCAATTACCGGTACATCTATTTTATATCTTGGACAAAAGTAATTAAAAATATGTTCATCAGTACTCTTTCTATTCTTATTGTAATTTTCATCATCAATAGTCACAATTTTGAAGAATATCAAGAATAATATTTTGAATTAAATAGAATTTAAATTTTATTTAAATAAATATTCGAATTTTATCATTTATTGTATCTGTTAGAAAACTAGTTATGTATACCGTAAAAGGAATTATATCAAATCATGGAGAGGTAAAATTATAGGAAAGTAATAAATAGTGTAAATCTCAATAATAGATTTATATCTATAAATATTTGAAAATTAATAATTTTTTTTGCTTATTTTATATCTATTCATTTCATTCGTTTTTCGTTTTTTATTAATTCAGAAATGATTTTTTTATATCTTTTCTGCATTTGCAAACTTAAATTCATCATATATAAGAATTTACACTAAATATTTATGATGGAAATATTTTCTTATATATAATGCAGTACTGTAATTCAAGTTACTCGAAATATATTCGTATTGCAACAATATTATGAAAACAACTTTTATTATTATTACTAAATTCATATATTAAATATACCGGAAAAATTCTAGGCTATTTAATATATAATTAATAATAAAATAAAATACAATTCTAAATTATAACTTTTTGAGTATAGATTTTCATTTCATTTCTTGATTATCTGAATGTAGTGCAGTAAAACCTCAATTTTACGGACTATAGGGGGCAAGACTAGTCCGTAAAATCGGAGTATGACATGTAAAATATAGCTGTTTGTCAGCATGTTATCCACATGAATATTATCCAGTTTGAATGAAATTCGCATACATTATTATAAAAAATTATTATTTTTATTGTTAGAAAACATCTGTTAAAAATAATCAAAATTCTTATATCCATTTTGATTGTTTTCAATTTTTATTAAGATATAAAATCGGAATAATGGAAATAGTGAAATAATCTCATTGGCTAAGAAATAATAATTTTATAAAAAAATTTACAAATCTTATTTTATAAAATTATTGCTATTTTAATTCATTATTTTATTTTTTTAGACATTTTTCAATTCAAATTAAGAAAGGAACATAAATAACCAAAAAAATTTTATTTGGATAATCAAAGTCAGGAATGTTAAGGAAATTTAACATTCTTCAAAGCTTATATGTACAAGTATTAAATTCAATAATGTTAACATATGAAAATATGAACTAACTATATTAACTATAGATATATCATACAAATGAAATTTTTATCTCAATTAAATATATACTATTTATAGCATGTGCTTGTTTTTATAAGCAGAGTCCTTAGTTTTATACCTGAAAAAACAAACAAATCTATTAATTTCAAATTAAAACAATGTGGTATTTATTGAAATACCACATTGTTATTTATTGAAATAGGTATTTTCTTTTTAACAATTTTAAGTTTAAAATCCAATTCAACATTAAAATAAGTATGGGCATTGCAGGAAAAAAATAGATTATTTCATTGATACACTATAATGCGATACAAAGAGTGGCTCAAACAAGGAGCAAAACATTCACATCATGTCCATTTAAGCTTTCTAACAGCTGTAAGTTATATTTTTATCAAAATTTTTAATTCTTCAACAACAAAAAGCATATGAAATCATATAACTGAAAAAATAAGCAAATTTGTCATCTACTTCTTCAATAAAGCTTTTGCTATATTATGCTAACTTTAACTCAATATTTTTAATACAATTTTATTGAAATGTTTATTTAGAAAAAAGTCAAAACAAACATTAAAATCTTTTTGATGTTTCTAAAATTCAACAGAATTATTATTATTAATAAAATAATAAACAATAAAAAATCAAAATGCACAAAAGAAATTTTGTTGCAAGTGATAGGAATAAACAGCTGAACAACATACAAATTGTCATAAGTATAATCTGATTTATAAAATCAGTTGTATAATAATCATCTTGCATTTGTTAAATGATCAAAAATCCTTACATTTATAATTAATAAAATAGAATAATTGATAAACTAATCACATGCATATTTATATATCACTACACATTTCTAATTTTGTGAAATGCCTGATTAATTAATATTTTCATATATATTCATATATTTTAAATACAATAAGAGAATCAGAAAGCTAACAGATCTGTTGTTAGGAATAAATATGATGGATATTGATAGCATGAGATTATAACATAAAAGAGAAATACTCTTTGAAACACTAATAAAAACTTTACACAACATTTTAATCAGTAGAAGCTTAGAAATGCATCTGAACACTACTAAGTCCAGCTCAAAAGTTCCATTTTGAGAATAAACATTTAAAACATGAGAATTGGGATGCCTAGTTGCTTGGTATCAAATAAGAAGGAGAGCAACGTATAATATAAAAGAAAAAAAATGTTATCTTCACTTGGTGATAGGTCCACACTAATCTTCAATTCTTCTTTATAAGAGTTAGATGATTTTGTTTCAATTCAAAAATATTTTCTGAAATGTCTGCAATGAAGTCACATAATAAATTAATTCACTTATCCAAATTCAGTCCTGAAACAGGCTCAGGACTGAATTCAAATACCGTGTCTCAGGAATTTTTGATGGATCCAGTCTGAGTGTCAATCCACTTATAATAAAGTCCTGCTAACTCCACAGATGTGGGCAATTCATAATTAGGAGTGGAATGGATTACATTTCGTAATAATCAGCCAAAAATTGGGAAATGGCATTAAAAAGTAATCGTTTATTTTTGCTATAAACTTGGTTAAATTAGTTTGAATTAAGCTACCAAATCACATTGGATATTTATGGCAACAGCCACTATTAGTCTTCATGGCCTGGTTAACATTCATGGGATCAACTGGAAAGTTAAAGGATTCAACAGGTTTTGGCTGGGTTTGGATTCCTCCTGAAAAACAATATTGGGACCTGAAATTGAACCTCCAAGGTGGGATAAACAACCATCTTGGAAGAGCTGGTTTAATTCTGTCACACTTATCCAGCCAATGCTATAAATTTGGACATATGAAAATAACTTAAACATTCTAATTATTATTATTTTTTTAATGGCATTTTTTTATATTTATCCATATAAAGTGCCGATAGGTATGATATAAATATTTCTCTCATTTTAAAGAATAAACAGCATTTATTCAACATTATATTTATCCATATAAAGTGCTGATAGGTATGATATAAATATTTCTCTCATTTTAAAGAATAAACAGCATTTATTCAACATTACTGTAAACTATTACTTTTTAAAACATGTTGAATATTCTGAGTTCTGGTTGCTGGCTAACATAATTTTCATTTATAACATTGTGCCTATGGAAAATTATATTCCAAGTTATGATGGATTCAAACTACTACTGAAATTTTTGAATGCAATTCTATTATAACTTGAGGACTTCTTGTATTTGAAATTACAGGTATTCCTCCTATAACATGGCTTCCTACAACACAATTTTGCTCTAACACGATTTGAAAACTGCAGAAACTCTCATATATAACAGTACTTCTACAACACAATTTTTACTTAACATATTTAGAAAATTATATTTACTTTCCTACAACACAAAACATTTTCATTAATTTTTGTAAATCCATACATGCACACACAATACACATAGATCACAATCATTGAGAAATACTTTGCTAAAATTATTCATAAATACAATTTCATTAATTTGCCATGAGAGAGAGAATATGCAATCTGTTTTCGATTTGGATTTGAAATTGAGTTAATCAAATTAATTTAGAATTTGAGTAAACTGGTGATTAATGAGTAATTTTGTGTTCCAAATGTTCTGTTCTTGGATAAAATATAAGTTTTCATTCTTCAATAGAGGAATTATGAAAGAAGAAAAACTTTTTATTCATAAACTTTTTTGAGTATATGTTAAGGAACAATTGTTTTCTAGTGGGTTAAATTACAGATTTTTTAAAGATAGCAGAAGATACACAAACTTTAAATACATAAAAAAGTTCAGAAAGTGAAGTTGATATGATATTGTTAAAAAAAAATACATTCTTGTTTTATCGCAACAGTGATATGGAAGATAAAATTTTTAAATGAGTGTTATATAAGCTGTATGTTATTTTCTTTACTTTTGTTTGATATATATTTTTTAGGGTCTTACATATATATTTTTTTCTTTTTTTATATTTTGTGTTATTAATATTCTTAATAAAAATTAATTTTCTTAAGTGGAATTAAAGAAAGTTATTTGTTTTTAAATGGTTTTGGAATATAACTCTCCTTTTTGTATTGGCTCCAGGTCTCATATCACAGTTTCACACAACATGTTGTTTTTTAGGAATCTATCTACTGTATTATAGGAGGGATACTATATTGTTATGCATTATCAATAATTAATAAAAAATAATTATCTAACTTATATTGAATATAATAGTTAATTTGTGAAATTAATACCTCTTCACTCATAATTTTTTCCAATAAAGAATCATCTGGTGTTCCAACAAGTGACATGATCTGTAATAATTGATCAATGTCTATAAAGATTAAGGCTAAAGCACAATATAAAGTATTTATTGATTATAATTCCGTTTTGAATAAATATTGATAAGGAAAATTTTTCAATAATTACTTATATTATGCTAAGTAACTATTAAATATTGAAAATATAATTACATATAAACAGAAAAAAGTCTAAAATTCAAAATCATAAAGGATACGATCAGTTCCAGGAAATAAAGTTCTTGAAGTTAAAAGTTCTGCCATAATACATCCAACAGACCAAATATCCACTAAAATATAAATAAAATATTTTAATAATCTATGGTATTATTATTTAATTTATTAAAACAAAAATTTATTCTTGGATACATTTAAAACTTTAATAGATGATAGTTTTGTAAATTATTTTAATAAAACAGATTTTTATATCTAATGCTATTTATTTGCATATATTATCCCTTTTATTCTATTTTGATACCTTAAAGCAGCATTTCTGAAAGTGTGCTCAGAGAAGGGAGCTTCCTGAGGCTTCCAAAGACTCCTTTAGGAGGTTTTGAAACCTCTAAAGGAGTCTTTGGGAGCCCAAGGCTGACTTATTGAATAATTGTTTCTATTTCAATATAATTTTTTTTTTTTTTTTTGCATATTAAATTTATTATATTAAACAAAGTAAATTTATCTTATTTAAGCATTTTTTTTTTTTTTTGCATATTTTACACCCCCTTTTCAATCAGAGAGATTACTAAGGGGGTGGGGTCAGTTCCAACCATGGGCTGCACCCACACCCGTGGAGGGGTCTGGATGGTGAAGGACGGGGATCACCGGGCCGGGTCCAGTACTCTGAAAAAAATCCGGGATCAGACCCGGGATGTGAACTTGGGTCCTCCTGCATGGCACACCGACAGCATTACCACTCGACCATCTGGCCATTTCAATATAATTAGCACACAATTGCAATAGCTACTTGCAACAATGTCATTATTTTTAATGAAATTGTCGTTTGTAATATTATATAGTTAATATCTCTTTTTTAATTATCATTTGATTTTTTTAAACAAGTCAATACATTGAGATAATTGTAAATCATTATATAAAGTGTGTTCCATTTAAATAATAATAAAAAACTGACAATTTGCACTTTATATCCTTGACAGCAAAAATTAGGTTATTTTTAATTTAGGCCAGTGAATCTTACAATGGATATTTTTGTAGCTGTCATTTTAGAGCTCACATAGGCTAGGCATCGAGAGTATATATACCAGTATATTAAAAGATAGTACCCTGACCCATTGAACTTTATCTGAAAAAATTTGTGTGAAATAAGAATTGAACAACAGTTTCTAGATATTTCAGGTAGTGATCTGGAAGATCTGAGTTTGATTCTGGATTTTATAATAAAGTGCTGACATTGCAACAATGCAAAAATATAAAAATTTTAATTTGTACAATGTAATATTAAGCAACTTATTTGTTTTCAAATTATTAGAGATAAGTGCTTTAAGTTTTATGTATACAGTAATTAAAAAAAAAAATGCATTCAGCAAAAATTTTTATTGAATATTTATTTTAACAAATAAATATTCAATAAAAATTTTTCTTTCTTTTTATGTTTGGTGTTCTGAACACATGCAATGATAGGCTTTTGGAATGTGCATTGTAAAACAGTTGAGAATCCTGTAATACAGGATTCCGCATAATTTTTTCAACATTAAAAAGGACTCTGAACCAAAAAAAATTCAAGAACTACTATCTTAAAATAGAGAAAGGGTAATATATAGTAATATTTTTGTAAATCTATAATAAAAATAATATATTAATATAATGAAATTAAAAAAAATCAACATTAAAAATAAAAATGACAGTTATATTCAATCCTCTAAAATAAAAGTGTGGTCCCAAAACTCAACTATAAGTCATTCATGATTACTTTCATGTAACATTAGAATTTTTTTAGAACAACACATACTGAAAATTCTGATACCATATGAAAGTAATCATTGATAACTTGTACTTGAATGTTGAAATATTTCTTAATATATTAAAAAATACTTTCAAAACACAGTTATGATAATATTTATATTTGGAATGTGCCATCATTTTCATTTGGTACAAATATAACAAATGTTTTATAAATACACAAATTTTTTATTGAACACTATACACATGAAAATATACATTCCATATTATTATGTGAATGTTATACATATGACAATCTGGAATTTTTAATACTGATGCTGGAATGATATAATTGTCTTTCTGTGTTAATTTCAGCAGAACAAAAAATCAACAGCAAATGTTTAAAATTTAAAATAATAATTTATTAAATTTTTTCATCTAATATTTACATAGTAATTAAATATTATTATATTTTTATTATATGCATTAAAAACAAATTTTTTGATATGAAAACAGATCTAAAACTTAGAAAGCAAATGGAAGCTGGTATACAGTTTCTCCTCAATTGTCACTGAATACAGCTATATTATGATTATGTTAAATACTCTTAGCCTTCTATTTGTTAAATATTAGTGTAGAAGACAAAATAGGAAATGTTAGATGAAAAATAAGACTACTGGCTAAGAAAATGATAAATGCAGCTATTCAGTAAAATAAGCAGAAAAATCAAAAAAATAAATTTCTTTTAAATAAAATAAAAAATAAGTAGATATAAATAAAAAGGAATAGATTTTCTTTATAATACTTAAATTTTTTCCATCATAACAAAAATGAATAATTTATAAAAAGAAAGCAGAGTAGAAATAATAATATTCTTTTACTGGGTTAAATTTGTTGAAATTCAAAATTTTTTAGATCTTAAAAATTATGATAAAAGGAAGTTATTCTGAAAATTTTAAGTGGATATCTTAAAAAATATTGAAGACATCACAATTTATGTGAATATTAAATTTTTAATAAAGTTATTAATATTCGTCTTGTTTGGGCAGAAAGTGAAATATAAAACATGCTGATGCAAAATTGTTAATTCTATTAGCAACAAATTATTCTTGAAATTACTGTTATTTCATGAAAATAATACATACTTTATAAAGTTAGCATAAAAATTTTTATATAATGCATAATTTCTTCCCACTTCTTATTCAATGTAAATAATTCAGCTCATTTCAAAAGAGGAAAATATATAAAAACTTGAAGTTTTACATTTGAATTCTTATACGTTGTGCTGAAGATGGCTTAATAAAGCTGAAAGATCTACAAGTTTAATAAAATATATTTTCTACTTTTGAAATGAGCTGAATTATTTACATTAAAAATTTTATTGCTTATATATAAAAATAATGCATGTATTATTTTATATTATGCCTTTTATATAATATTTTATATAAATAATTAAACATACATACAAAAATAACATGTCAGTACAAACTTTAGTGACTACATGGTTTTAATCTGTACAATCATAAACTAGCCAGATTCTTCGAAATCTGGTAATATTCCTGCTAATTACTATATTCAGGATTAGCTTTAGGATGAATTTATTTAGAGATATCATACCAATTAAATAGTAAAGCTGATTTGATGTGTGTACATTGAAGCAACTAAACTTGTTATAAAAAATAACAAGGCATAAAAATATTTAATTTTTGAATTAAAAACAATAACAATTGACATTTGTATTTTGTGCTATTTATATATGATATTTTTATCAAAGTTAAAAAAGTAATATATACAAATCATCCTTAACTTCACTTTGTGAATTATAGTAATAGTAGTACATGCAAGTAAATATAATGTTTTATAAATATTATAATTAATGTCCATATTATGCAGCCATTGACAACAATAATTGATTATTAACGGTTTAATTAAATTCTTATTTTGGTTAGAATTGTTAAAAATTTTACATTTCTTAAAAAAATATTGTAATCATCATCAATGACCAATATTCAATGAATAATTTGAAAATTATACAGAAAAGATGCAACTCAATACACTGTAAACTGTCCAAAAAATAAAAATAATAAAAAAATCATTAAACTAGTTTTATTATTATGAATTCCCATAACAAATCTTTATACCTTTCCAGAAATAAGGTGAGCACACTTTTTTATTTGGCATGTGATTTATAATAATAATGTGAGCATCATTTTGAATCCAAAATGCTATTCTCAACTGCTAATAAAAATGATTTTTTTTCATATGATTCAAGTACTTTTATCATTCATATTCAAAAATTAATTTTTCAAATCTCAATATAAGATTTCTTTTTGAAAAGAATAAATTATAACAGATCAAAGTTCAGACAGCACTATGAGCAAGTAGAAAATCATTTTATTACAGTAAAACGTTTTCAGATCTCGTCAGTACACGTTTCTTAGATATAACCTTCAAATATAACAACAACATAGATCATCATGATGTTCTAATCTATGTTATTGTTATGTTTGAAATTTATCTCTAAGAAACGTGTACTGACGAGATCCGAAAATGTTTTACTGTAATAAAATGATTTTTTACTTGCTCATAGTGCTGTCTGAACTCTGATCTCATATATTTAAGCAAGTGGTTTTTTTCAATTTAAGTATAAATTATAACAGCAAATAATTTTATTTAAAATGATCACATTCAAAGACTAAATTCATATCATATCAATAATGATTTTAATTTATTATATTCTTTGATGTAATAATAATGACTTGAAAAATTGAAATTGAATTTACTAAATTTGTCCTCAATATTGATAATGAGAGCTAACAGATTTTTCTGAATATATTGCATTCATCTACATTAGAAATGGTAATACACACAGTTATCTCAACTTCCAATACAGATAAAACTGCCTCTATTGTGGATATTTTAATTAAAAAATAATTCATGAAATCTGCTTTTCCCATTAAATTATGAGTCAAATAAGACAGATCTAGCAAAATTTTGATTTACATCCACTAGTTAATAACATAATGCATGCTTATTATTGAAGTTATCAGTTAAACAAACATGATAAAAGTGACCAAAAACAGCATTAAATGCCAGTAACATCTAAACAATGCCAATATTGTTAATATTGGCTGCAATTCTAAATAACATAAAAGACCAGGCTATAACATTTATTTTCAGAATTGTAGATCAATATTGTCAAAGATCAGACTTTTATATCAATGATTTTTTTTTAACAATAATGTCCATAACAATATACACAATACATAAAAATAACCTATCTAAAATGGATATATATATATCTTCCTAAATAAATATATTTATCTATCTTTTCCATATATATAGAATATGAATATATATATATCTTGAAGTTTAAACAATAGATTCAAAAGTTTACCTGTATGATTATAATGCTGCCAGTTTAACATAATCTCTGGAGCTCTATACCATCTTGTGGCTACATATCCCGTCATTTCAATCTCAGCATGTCTTGCCAAACCAAAATCTAATATCTATTATAAAAATTTTTTTTCTTTTATATGATTTATTTTTATAACCATAAAAACCAAGAATCTTACCTTGAGTTCACAATCTTCATTTACTGCAATATTACTAGGCTTTAAATCCTTGAAGAAAAAGAAATTTTAAATTTATATCTGAAATTTAGAAATCTTCATTCTATAGAACTTTACTAAAGAATATTTAAGTTTATTATATATGAATACTTACCCTATGGATAATTGCAGCTGAATGAATGTACTGAAAAATTAACATATCAATAAAAGATAAAATTTTAAAAAATATTTCATTATATTATTAATATATTAAAATGCATTAATTTATCAAAATTTAATAATTTATTTTTTATATTTAAGCTCAATTTAATATATTAAATACTAAACTGTTTTATCTTGAAAAGAATCTTCAAAATATTTAAGTAACTCATCATTTAAACAATACATTTCATAATCTCAAATTTTCAAGTTCAGCTATTCATAAAACAAATAAGTTTGTTAAACTTATTTGTTATTTATAAAACACATCTTTCACTGAATGAGATACATGAATAACTTATTCTTGTATTTCATCAATATCTTGACAAAATTAATATTTCTATTATTAAAACTTATTTTAAATTCATATTAATGTAATTATATAAAAGTTAAATAAAGATTTCTATTAAATAGTCAGCTCTTTAAAAACTTTCATTTCAGATAAATAAAGAATAATTTCAAACTATGCTATAAAACAAATATAATTTAGCTAAAAAAAATTTTATTACCTTTAGACCTCGCAATATTTGATAAACCAAAAATTGAACATGATCATCACTTAACCTTTGAGTTCTAATAATACTATTTAGATCTGCTCCCATTAAACGATTTACTAAATAACTGCAAAAAATAAATTAAAATAAACCAACAAATGAAGTTATAAATAAAAAATAGTCATGATGATGATTTTAAATCATTTAATGTAAAATAATAAACTTTAAAATAAAACAGAGACAAAGTGAAAACAAATTATTCAGTTGTTTTTCATTTAATATGTTAATATAAATATATAAATATATATATTTCATTTAATATGTTATAATTATAAATTATAAAATTAACATTTTCATTACATATATGTGCGGTATATTGCCGACAAAATCCAATTTTTTTGTGTCAAAATACTAAAATTCAAAAAAGTTATGGCAAAAAAACAAAAAATCATAATTTTTTTAAATGGACCGCTAGAGCGGTAGACCGTTAAAAAAATATTTTTTAGGATCGCAAAGGGTTAAGAAACTAAAAACTAGTGAACTATTGCACATCTATTTTTAATTAATTAAATAATTTGTTTTCATTACTATATGTTAATTATCATTTACTTAAATATATTTTTATATGGTTATAAATTTTATTAATTTTAATAATGATATTTTCAGATTTGAATTGATTGTGATAAAAAAATAAATAACGATTAACAACTGAGCTAACGAATTATGTGATGCAATGATGAGCTATTTTACAGAGCTCTATTTTGTCAGAAGTTCACATAATCAGGAGTCATTAACCAAGACATTTTTTTCTTTACAGCCACTTATTAATCAAATACATAGTTATCCGAGGCCATTGTTAACCAAAATACCACTGTATATCATTTCATTAAGACAAATATTTGATGATATAAAAATATGTATATAATATTCATTTCCAATCAAAAAATATTAATAATGGAAGTTGTAAAAAATATTTAAAATTGCAAAAACTTTGTGATTTTATATACTGTAATATTTTATATAATGCTCATATTTATTGTAGTAATTTTAAAATCATGGACTGCAATTGGAAAACTATAAATGGAAAATTTTTTTATATATTAAAATTATAAAATGCAATTCATTTAAAAAAATATATTTTAAATTAGTAAAACACTAAAATTTACTTACTTTAGCACCTATATAATCATTTGAAATTTCCTGTATAGTTTCAGAAGATGCTACTTTATAATGTAACCCTGCAATTCTGGATTTTGTTTGAGATGATATTTGCTGATTTGTTGAACCATCATTTTCTGATCTAAATAAAAAAAATTATAAAAATTGATTAAATTCTTATAAAATTGTTATAACTTATTGTAAAATGAATTCAATCCATTTTTAATTTATTAAGTTTTAAAGTTAAGCATTAATAAATATATTACTATCAATGTATTTTAAAATATATAACATATAAATGCTTCAGTTGTATACAATTGCATTATTATAAATTATTTTTCTTATTTTTTATTTTCAATAATATTTATCTAAATAGTTTAAAATGTTAGTATAATTACTAATATTTTAAATTATTCAGCCAAAAATAAAATTACAGTATCTATTTTTAGTGCACTAGTTGCTAAGCTGAAGTATTATTCTATTTCTTAATCATGTGTTTTTATAATAGTTAATAATACATCTACTTGAAATACACAATTCACATTTTTAGTATGAAGTTTATTATGAAAAATAACTAGGATAACATTTAGTTATAAAAACGAACAAATTAAATAGAATATACAGATTCTGTATGTTCTATTTAATTTGTTTGTTTTTGGAATTGATGGCTTTCTTAACCTATAAAAGTTATTTCAGTTATTTTCATAGTAAACTTCTTATTAAAAATGTACTTTTATTTTGAATTTGTTTATTTATTTATTTATTCAAAAATGTATGCAATATAGCATAGAAATAATTGTAGTTTGTCATTACAGGATTTAAAAATCAGATTCTGATTTTAATTATTTTGTAGATATTTTGATTATTAATTGCAAACCATTTCCTAAATTAATTATTTTTTAAAATATTTTTACTTCAAAATATAGTATAATAATCTTGTATATAATAATTTAATTGTAGGATTAATTACACTGTTTTTAAATATAAACTGTGTATTTACATTTATGTTTGATTACCAAATATTTGATTAACAAGCTTGATTAATTTAAACAATCTTGGTCCCCATTAGTTCAGTAAATTGATGATCTACTATAAATGTAAAGATGAATGACTTAATTGTAGATAATATTTTGTAAGCAGAAAATAGGAATTTTCTAATAGATTTATTTAAATGAGCTTGAGTGTGAGCTAGCCATGTAAGTTGCTTATTTAAGAAGACAACTCACCTAGATGCAATTGAGATAGTGTGAATCATAAGCAATGTTAGGTTTAAGTTATTGAATTTGATTGTCAATTGACCAGAATTAAGTATTTTTTTTTTTAGCATGAGTGGAGGTTCATAGTTTAATTACTTTTAAAATTTATTTGATAATTGGATTATTGTTTGATAACTTTATTTTTTTTTAGTTATTTGTTTGATAATTAAACAAATTATATTTTACTAACTTGTTTGGTATTATTATTATTATTATTATTATTATTCCAATATAGCTTGTTAGCAATTTGTAATTTGTGATTTAATAAATTATTTTTTTTGTGAGACCTGGCAACCTTACGTAACGAGATTCGGGTTGACGACTAATTAGTTTTAGCCTCCGAGCGGTTACAGGCTTTGCGTAGGCCAGACGGGAGAACAACAAAGTGTGCCGTCACAGAACTGACTCGGACAAACACCTTAACATCAAACAACGTATTTATTACATGCGAGAGAGTTCTTTACAATTAAATATACAAAAAAAATCCACCCAAGGAGGATAAATACCTTTGAAAATTTGTATACAGAAGATAAATCGAAAACAGGATGAAGTTCATCTTTTCGTCTCTGTCTCAAGTCTTCTCTTCTAAACGTCGTCAATATGATGAGCACTGATTCTTGATGGAGATTGGTGACACGTCTCGGCAATGGGTTGGGAGAAGTTTTGCTGAGCGATATGTTTCGATGTTGCTTAACAAGGTGTGCGGAGTTTGTCGAATGCTTCGGCAACTCAACTAGCTTTCAGGTCGAGGGATGACCACTCCTTTCGGCTATTGCGACTCGACTGTCTATCTGTAACTCAGCTCCCCTTTTTAAACTATCTAGGGTCTGTTTACCCATGACGTAATCCAACCCTGATTTGGCCTCTTCCCGGGGAAAACCCAGGTACCCTTCAATACATTACTTTTCCATCAGCCAATGGGATGCTGTCCCATCTCACAACCTCTCCCTCCATGACATCCACTTTAAAGTTCTGCCCTGTGACAGCAATTTAACTTGTCAATGACTTTATTTCATGTAATAGTGAAAGTATTTCTTTTGAGATACATTCGTCCATCTGCGTTATTGCTGCTTTTAACTAAGGAGGTTTTTATTCTCGGAATGTCTACGTCCATCTGTGTTGATTGTTATTTTTATATCCATCGATGTCTCTCCTTCAGGATGCACACCTTCGCCTGCACTTACTGTCACTTTTGTCGGCGAACGTCCTCCCCTCGGGGCACACTTGTTCACCTGCGTCAGCTGTTACCTCAGCTGGTCAATGTCCATTATGTTTACGTTTGATGTCTTTCGCGTTTAACAATTATATTTTACATTGAAAACTGGGTGGTAACAATTTATAGACGGCTCATAAAGAAGCCGTGTCCGACATTCCACATTTTTAACTTATTTGTTTTAATATTTATTCAAATCATAATTATAAGTGCACCAACTTCTAAAATATTGAATGCAATCTACCTTTATCATATGTCTTCAACTCAACTAAGTACAAATTTAGGCAGAAATATATTTTAATTATCCAAGATTACAAAATTAAAACATTTTTAGCATAAGAAAGCCATCATCAACATTAACAAATAATTTAAAGAGATTTGAGAGAGAGAATACATTTAAATACAAAAAGTTCCTGAAGAAATTCAAAAATACACAAACAAGTTTTTACATAAATACAAAAGATTGAAATAATGTCCTTAATATGCTTCTCTACCCTACATTTTAATTTTCTAAATGTACTTCTTACATCTAGAAAATGATCTCCACATCTAGAGATTTTATGAAGCAACTTTTAATACAGAATGGAATGAAGCTAGAATTGCTACAAATGTACATATAGAAAAATTGAGACTAACTGAAGTTCTTCAGATAATTAAGAGAGGTAAGGTTTGCTAAATTATTAATGAAAATCTTCTGGAAACCATCCCTATGCATAGCTGTGGTTGCTGGAAACTAACAGATAATATATTACACATAATATATAACTAAATATACCTTTTCATTACTTGGTGGAACTCTAATACTGCTGTCACTTGTGATTGAGCCAGACACTACAATGTCTCAGCATGAATACTACAGTTCAAACCAATGTATCTCCAAGATCAGTCACTGGTGATCTTTACTGGCAACCATCACCAGTATTTGTGTGTAATGCCCTAAAGTTAGAAAAATGATTAAATATTATATTATCCATTTTAATATTTTTATTTAATTGAACTAAGGCCAGAATCTTTTTGTTTTTCATTATGATAATTTCAACAAATTTTAAATTTATAAATTACTTTTAATTCAAATTTATTTATAATAATTTTATTTTGTAGATGGGCAGACACAGAATATTCAAAAGGAGTTGATGGAACAGTTCGTAAATTTGATCATCCATTTCTACAGGTACTTTCTTTGCACTTACATTACACAAAATATATTTACTTACTTAAAATATTAAATAAAATCAGGCAAATATATTAACAATAAAAAGATAATCTATAATAATGTATAGAGTGTAATCGGTTTATGAACATAATCTGTTCAAAGGTAATGTTCACTACCCAAATTGTTCATTAACCAATCATTGATTTACCATAGATTTTTATGGGAATTTGATTAATTCATTCTGGAGACTCAAAAATTAAATAAAAAATTATTTAATTTCTTATTACATCTATTTCTATGCAAAAACTATAATATATACATACAGTCTTGCATTTTCATCTATCATGTTTATTTTCTGTTTGTGGGGCATTATAATTTCTTATTACATCTGTTTCTATGCAAAAACTATAATATATACATACACAGTCTTGCATTTTCATCTATCATGTTTATTTTCTGTTTGTGGGGCATTAAGAATCTGTCCAATGTCAATTGCTTTCTTCTCTTCTTCAGGATTTTTTGGAAGTGATTAACAGCATTGTCACTGTAGAGATCCCCAAGCCTATTGACCTCAATTTGGTTTGAATACCATTCTAAGACCAAAAAATTGTAAAACTCTCTCTTATTTCCTTTAATTAATCTTTGATTTGTTTTAAGTTGTCTCCAAGTTCATTTTAATCAGAAAAAAACTACTATACTCCCATCCTTACCTGTAAATCCACAAACACGCAATGCCTAAACATATCATTTTGTCAGTCTGTGTGTCCCAGAGTTTGTTCTGTGAGGTGTTCATTATCTAAATATGTGTTTGTTGTCCAAACATAAAAATCTTTCGCAAAAATGTTTGTTATCCGATTTGTTCATAATCCGAACTGTTCGTTATAATACATTTTTAATGTGGAGAATAAATTTGAAATATACAATGGATGCACTGTATATTTCAAATTTACTCTCCACATTAAAAATGTATTATAAAAATTTTTGGTTTATTAGTAATAAAACGTAGCTTATTATAAATTCTTATTAAATATTTTGAATTATTAAATGTGTAGTCAACTTTATATAATACAGCAATTATAAGTAAATGTTAATATTTTATATTCTAATATGATCAAATTTTCATTTAAAAATTTTCTTAAAAAATCTTTATTGAAATAATCTATTTATATATAAATATGTATTAGACAATATTAATGTTTACATTTTAATTCATATTCATTTATTTGTTTTTATATACTTAAAATTTTATACCTAACTTTTTTTACTGTGTCATTTTTTATTTTCATTTTAGTTTTTTGGATATTAATTTGATGAATAATAATAACTATAAAATAAAATTTCATACTTATCTTTTGTTGATAATTTTATTTTTTAATTAATAATTGTTTTTTTAGTTATTTAATTTTACTTTTCAATTTATGATGATAAAATAAAATGCTAAAAACTTTTGCCAACAAATTTAAGCAAAAGTTTAATATCACAAATAAATGCTTTAATTTGAAAAAAAAAATTAAAATTTGAAATTTCTCCAGATAAGTGAAACAAAACAAGTTAAATAACTCTCAGTGGAATAATTTAAAATTAACTATGAATTTTACTTTAATACAGAAATTTAACTAATTATTCCAGTTACTGATTTATTATTAAATTTATAATTTTGAATAATATTTTAAATAATTCATTTCATAAATAACAATAACAATGACAATGAATTTATTATCTGATAACTTATCTGTTAAAGCTGCTATCTTTTAGAGTTTTCTTCATACTTTCACTCATGGCAATTTTATCTTTATAACACATTGCAAAGATCAACATTATTCTTAAACAAGGAAGAGCTCATGGTTATAATAACTTTTTCCTTATAAACATTCTTGAACATGTTAATATCTGCATAGAATGTTCTCCAGTCAGCAACCAAAAGAGCTCTCTATTTATCATGTTGAAATCAAGCTCCCTATTAATAAAACTTAAAGGATAAGTCAAAAATATTACTGGTTTCAAAATTTAATAAAATAATCAGTCTTTTTCATAATGATATTTGCTCAACCATCTAAGAAATCCCAGCATCTACATCATTCTATTTCATAATGTTCTTAACAGAGATAAAAACTGCATTGCCAGAGGAGTTTATCCCAAAGATTTAAAGAACATAATACAGTATAAAGAAAGGTTCAATAGCTACAGCATTTTTAATAAGGGCTTTAGAACATCATGCCACTAGATATTAATACTGTAGTAAATCAAAATTATATAGCACATCAATCATTGCAATGAAAGTTACATATCTGAACTCCTGCAAATTCAGCATCGGGCAAAAACAGAAGTTATATCTAATGCCTAGTAGATTAATGGTCACCTCATGTGACTTTTCTTTTTTATTTTCATATTTTCAGTTTAAAACTGAAGATGATGTGGTGTTCTTTATTTGTAGGCCAAACGCACTCTACTCCTAAATACAATTTTACATCTCGCGAAGGCTCTCATTTTGGGTTGCTCGTTCAGCGAACCAAAGATTTGCTTTCTCTGAACAAAAATGAAGTTAGGATTGTAACAGGGCTTCTTAGTCATCTTAGAAGACATCTTCACTTGATTGGGCTTGCTGATAGCCCCAGAGTTGCTTTCTCTGAATAAATATGAAGTTAGGATTGTTACAGGGCTATTCTTACAGGGCACTGTCATCTTAGAAGACATCTTCACTTGATTGGGCAGTCATCTTAGAAGACATCTTCACTTGATTGGGCTTGCTGATAGCCCCATGTGAATGTGTGGCCCTTCGTATGGGGATGTATTTTTCTGTTCCCGAGGATCTTGCTTCTGTCCCATTGTGGGATGTATTTTTCTGTTCCCGAGGATCTTACTTCTGTCCCATTGAAGAACGATGTATTTTTCTATTCCCAAGGATCTTGCTTCTGTCCCATTGAAGAATATACTGTCGTTTGTTTTTAAAACAGGCCTTCTTCTGGGATGAATTGATTGGGGGTGCACAATAGACCAAATGTTGATTACAGTTTTTGGGCTGAAACAGGCCCCTCCCTATTCTACTACTACTCTATACATGCTGCTTCCACTTTTATAGTAGTATACATTGCTTGGAAATCATAAACAGCCATATTTTCATTAGGTAGTAGTTCTATTTCTTGAAATTTACTAATAAATTCTTCTGTTGAATTAATCCTATATCTGTGCTGTTCTAAATGTGCTCTAAACCATTTATCTAATTTTTACTTCAAGAAGTATGGGAGTAAATTTCTTTTCTCCATTATTGGTCTAACATTCACAGATTTTTTTATATTTTGCATACTCAAACAACCTGGGACAGTACAGACCAGCTATTTTCAAGGAAGATAAACTTATCCACCTATGTGGTATTGGATGTATAAATGTATCAATGCATATATGTAACTTTTTGACTAAAGAATTGTCATATCTAGAAAAACAATAAACAGATTGGGGGAATATTGTGACTCAAGTGGAATCACTACTGAAATACAGTAATCCCTCATCAACCATGGGTTCTCCAACTGCAGAATTTGAATATAAGCAGTTAAATAAATGTGCAGCAATTCATCAACTGCAAATCTGGGATTCATATATACATGGTTTTTGATAGCAAACATTAAGTGCTTTTGTAAATGTTTAGTTTCTATTTATCATTATTATTTTTCACTACAAATTAACAATTTTATAGATGTCCTGTTTTATATTTTAGAGAATGGTGAGAATTTTCATACTGAAAGGGAAAAGAGAAAGAATGATGTTAGTTTAATTTAATTACATTTAAACATTTATATATGTCATATGTTATTTTTATAACTTATAACATTATATTGTGTGTAGCTTGGCAATGAGTACTATGACAATATTATTTGTTCATTTGGCATTATTCTTAAAATTCTATGGGGTTTAACCTGATCACCACCAGTCTCTACTCATTTTGCCAATACCAGAATGCCAAATAGATACATGTTAAGCCTAATAGATGTTTGAATAAATTTAAACATTTATATTTATTTCAGTTTTTATGCATTATTATTGGTTTTTATTAATAATATTGCTCAATATAATTATTTTTATCAGATATAAATTAATTTTTCTTTTTTTATTTATTTATGCCAAAAATAATAAATATACAATCTCTAATAAATTTTCATTTATCAAAAAATTTTAATTTAATAAGAAATAAATAATTTAATAGTTTCTATTTTTTATAGTGAATATTTATATATAATGAAAAATAATTTATTTTTATGCATATATTTATTAAAAAGTTCATTTTCAGAGACCATATTGATTAAATAATATAAAAATTAAACATATTGGAAAAAGTTTTTTGTTAAAATTAGAAAATAAATAATTTTAAGAAGAGGCAGTAATCAGATTGCAATAAACTATAAACAATTTAGAAATAGCGCAAAAAGAAAAATGTTTCAATTTGAAAGAACTATAGTTCAAAATGGCAGATTAAGCTCTCTAGACCATATTGAACTTTAGTTCAAAGTAGCAGTGAATGGGTTAAACTTGGTTTTTTAATGTTTTTTGCATTTAATTTGTTTTTGTAGTTTAATATTGGTGATAAGACTGAAGAGGGCTGAATAAATTGAAAGTACTTTCGTGTAAGTAATTGTGGTGAAAATAAATATTTTTAATCTGTTGAAGGCTAGTTATTTAATGTGGGATTTAATAGTCTTAGTAAACAACAGTAAATAACAGTATTTTGAATGAAATTAAAATAAACATATTAAATTTTTAAAAATTAAAGCATTATTTTATTAATATGTAATAAATTAATTATTTTCAAATAAACAACTTACCCGACTTCTTAATTCATTTTCTTTAGAAAAATGGACAAAGCGAATACAAGCTTTGTCTAATTGTTCTATTAATTGGACAAAATCCTAAAGCAAAATTTAAAAATTTCTATATTTAAACTATTTTAATATATATATATAAACAAAAAAATTAAATAAAAGCAATTAGTTCAGAATAAAATTATGATGGAAAAATTCTTAACATTTTTATATTATGTAATATTAAATAATTTTTGTATATATTTTCATGTATGGTACCTTATATTTATTCAATATTTTGTATGTAAGTTAAGTAAAAACCTATTTGCATATTTTTAAATTGCTTCTGGAATTTTTTTATATTTAAATGTATTCTGTATCTCAAATCTCCTTAACTTGTTTGCTATTGCTGATGATAGTTTTATTAAACTAAAAACATTTCAGTTTGTGTAATCTTGAATGATTAAAATATATTTTTGCCTAAATTTGTGCTTGTTTAAGTTGAAGATGCATTAATTTCTGAAAGCTCCTAAGACACTCCAAACAACTAAAATATTAACTTGTAAAAAAGAAAAGAGAAAAATGTATTTACTATGAAAGAAAGAAATTCTATTTTATAATTATTGGAATTAATTAGCATATCTGAGAGGAGAATGCTAAAATGACAAATATCTGTGGACTAGGAACTCCTCTTTGTAGCAAAACTTCCTTGTCTCTGCATGTGAAATGAACTACAGAAGTTCATTCTCTGAGAGAGTATAAATATTACCAATTCTTTGGTTGGAGGGGCTGGCTGGTCAGAGGAAAAGGGAGATACCAAGAATCAGAACTGTCAGTAAAGTAAATGTTGTAATTACGAGAAGTCATATTTTGTCCCATCAGATAGCTGATCCAATAGAGATGAATGGAATGATGAATATTCCAGAAGATTAATAGAGAGTAATCTATATATTTCAGGTATGTCCATGTTATTTTTCTGGTAGTTTAGAAGACTTGGCCAGGTTAGGAAGTTTGCAAAATCATGACCATTATACCCTGGTCACACTGCAGCTTAACTGCCATTACCATAACCACTGTTACGGTATCTGCCGATACGGTATCTGCAGTTAAGAAAGTGGTGATCACATTGCTAACTGCCATTATTCAGGTTTACTAGAGCACTTCGGGATATCACACACATCTATTGTATATCATGAAATATTTACAATGCATTCTACTAACTTGTATAATTTTGTCAACAGTTCCACCTTATTTTTTATCGCTTCTACATCATGAAATATTTACAATGCATTCTACTAATTTGTATAATTTTGTCAGCAGTTCCACCTTATTTTTTATCGCTTCTACCACTCTGGATACACCAAACTCCTTTTGTAACTTCTCCTCCATTTTCATATATATGTGTCTATTTCTTTTTATTCTTCTTAAGTCATCCAAATTCTCGCTCCAAACATATATTAATGAGTATATTTCCTCTTCTTTCCAATCAGGCTGTCTCTTTCTTTGTTCAGGAGCAGCCATTTTTCTTGTCTTAACCGGTGTATGACGTCACTAACGGCGTTTCCGAATCGCCGGTACAGTAACGGCGTTTGAAGATCTACTATCGGCAGTTACACTAACTGATATTAGTCACACTGCCAACAGTAACTGCAGTTAATGGACTAACGGCGGTTAATGGTTGTAGTGTGACCAGGGTTTTAGGTTAATTATTGCTAATTTGAAAATTTTCAACAAATTTTCAAATTTTTCAACTTTCAAATTTTCAACAACAAAATTTTTGACAATTTTCAAATTATTGCTAATTTGAAAATTTTTGCAGTATGTGTATTTCATTTTTTCAAGCTTTTTGTTTAATGCATTAATAAGAGAGAAAGATCTCAGATAAAATCAAAAAATAATACTTAACAGCATGATAAAAATTAGTTTTGTATCCTGAGTTTTTTCTTTGATTTACTATGGATTCTATGTTATTCTATGTTAAAGGGTTCAAAAACCATAATTCATATTGAATTTGTTCAATTTTAAATTTTGATAATTAGAGATATAAAGATCAGAACTAATTAATATTTTTTAATTCATGATTCCATATTGTTCCATTTAAAACTTTTACCTTGTACCTTCACCAAGCAGAGAAATATGACAATTCCAACCTGATTCCAATCCCATTTTTTCTGAAAATACCTAAAATAAAATTTTGATTTGTATTGGCATTAATGAAATTCTTGTTATAAAATAAATTTAAATTATAAGTATTCTATAATAATAATCCTTGTAATTCTGCTTTATAAGTTCATCCACATAAAACAAGTCTATAAGCAGGATATTTTTAGGGAGGGGAAAAACTGTTAAAAAAACGTTTTTAGCCTTTAAATCCTCTTCAGCTGCTGATATCATTAGCATTAGCAACTGAAGAATGCTTAATTAAAGGCTAAAAACGTTTTTATAATAAATAATTTTTTCTGTAAATATCCTGCTTATAAGTTCATTTTCTGTGAATGAAGTTATAAAGTATAGTAGTAAAGATTTGTTATAAATACTCTATTCTGTTAATAAGAAATTAAAATTTTATTTTTATTACATTTTCTTCAAATTTTATATATTTACCCTGGATATGACTAATATAAAATATAAAACATTAAAAACAGACATTAAAAATATCTCTAAATACATCTGTGGAAAGCTCCCATTTTCTAATATCCAGTATAATGTGCCTCAATTTTTTGTAAGAAAATATGATTTTTTACATATACCCAAGTTTCGTACTGTTAAATACAAAAATTCATTCTTTGTAAGAGCTGCAACTAACTATAATATGTATTGTACTTAACTCTGTTTGTACAATACATATCTTTTTCTTTTTTTTCTTGTTTTTTGTTGGGTTATCTGTTGTACAGGGGGCTCTGGTTGTACTTTAGTGTATGTTGAGAGAGGAAGTAAATAAATAAATAAAACAATTATAGGTGTTCCCTGATATATTATGATATACATCTAACTTCCATAAATTTGACTTTAGGTAAAATATTTCCAAAACATTTTTTCTTTTTTTGAGGTATAGAGCATAAAAATTTATTGTATTTATAAGTTACAAGTCTTACATGATGGGTTACAACATCTTCAAAGTTTAAGTTACTTGATTTATTTATGGTTTGTTTAGTGTTTGTTGATCCTAAGTATCATATTACTGGTATGATATTATTTCATGCAGTGTTGATTCTCTTTCAGTCAGAGAACAATATGGCATCATAACATGATATAGATGTAATGATAATAGTCCATTAGCTTTGGTAATTTTGCTTCAGAATTTTTGTTAAAAAATTATTTTTCCATTAATGCAAAATTTGAATTACATAAAAACCTTTTATCCCAATTATGTGCATAAATGGAGAATCTATATTTCATTATTATTTTTCTTTAGTTAGATTCCCATTCAATTCTTTCAATCTTAATTTATTTTTTAAGAATTTTAATTCTAATAATTTTTAAAAGCTTTAATGTGAATAAAATCTACAATTTTATAGCATTGATATTTTAATGGAACAACTATATTACTCTTTTGAAAAATATTTACACTACTAATGCATATATGATATTTACTAAAGAAATTAATGACTAATGGCTCATCTTTGACTGGAATACAACTGTAATCCTGTTAGGTAAACTTTTGATCATATTTTGAAAGTAATTGTAATTTAAATAAAATTGTAATTAAATAAATATAATTGTAATTAAATAATTGTAATATAATTGTAATTAAATAAAAACAGTTGTAATTTTTTTATTCTTTTTTTAAAGTAAAAATAAAGCTCAAAGTATTACATTATATCTTATTTAATATAAACCTCTTCACAAACTTATTATAAACTTCTTTATAATAAATAAAAAGCTAATACTTCTAATTGATTTTCATTTTTATTATTGAAAAAATACAGGATAAGTACAAAGTTTCTTTAAAAGAATTGCAATGTGAAGGAGAAATATTGATCTAAATCTTATCTAATGTTTCAAGTCATAATAAAAATATTCATAAGGATTAATATTGGAATTTTGGACAGATCAAAAGTTTAGTCCAATTGGGGAATTTTGATTTCTTCAAATCATATACTCAAAACAACAATATATAAATAATAGCACTTTTTATGCTGAAAAATGTAAATCTAATCTCATAGAACTGTCAATATGTCTTTGTTTTCAATTTTTGATTATTTCTTTCAAAATTATTAGCTTTAAAATCCAAAAATTGATTTCATATTTACCTATACAAAATTAGGAAATAATTATGTATAAGAAAAGTTCAGGTATTTATTCTAGCCATAAATATAATATTAACTTAACAGTGAATAATAATGATTTATGAATTTGTATAGAAATCATTATAATATATATTATTTATAATTAATATACATACAATGTATGACATATTGTCTGACTTATGTAAGTGGATTGTTCAGTGAAAAATCTACTTAAATCAAAACATACACATGTCAGAGAATACACTAGTATAGTATTAGTTTGTCATAAAGACATTACAATAAAAATAGTTATATTAAAGAATAAACATATAAGTTGGTCATATGGCTACATGGCAAAACAATTGAAACGTTTGGGCATCCTCCCAAAACATTTCCGTCGGTTCGACCCCTCGGACCATCTGATTGTCTTTTTTGCCTTTTTTCATTATTGATTTTGATATTTATGTTCCACTCTCTCTGGTCAAACCAGTCAAAAAACACAAGTAAGGCATTCAATACTGACTCCATGACACAAAATTAATTTATTTAAACATATTAGCTGATTATACAAAATTAGAAGGTTTAATTTAAGAGAACAACAAAATTTCAAACTTACAGTTCTTCCCGTTCAAATTAAAGTTAAAGCAATACTTATCCATACACAAAAAGACATATAAATAATACAAGTTCCACCAACCACCAACAACCACAATTCCTACAACATCATCACCAGAACGGGAAGCCAAAGTGCCGTCTAACAAGGGTATCTTTATATCCCTCTCATTTACATACTGTAATATCTTATAACTTTTACTTACAATTACCATAAAAACAATTATAAGAATACTTTCAATAATTAATCGTTGTTTAAAATGTTTTTCATTATAACAATCAGCATAAAGTACAAACAAGTTAATGTGTTGGTGCGGCCATGGTTGCGTCATCCACCATGGCCGCCCCCACATCGCTGTATCGACGCACCTCCAGAAACAGGTAACAGGCGAATGATTTCCTTTTGCTTTCTTTCCATCACCAAAGACAACTTTTTTCCAACTCTTTACAAGCGCGGCCATGGTTGCGTCATCCACCATGGCCGCCCCCACATCGCCGTATCGACGCACCTCCAGAAACAGGTAACAGGCAAATGATTTCCTTTTGCTTTCTTTCCATCACCAAAGACAACTTTTTTCCAACTCTTTACACAATCACTTATCACTTTGGAGAATCCAGATTCAATTCTGAATCCCACTTCCTAAAGTTCCTAAAGTTTTCAAGAGGGATCCAGGCCTGGCTCTTTAATTAAAACTAACTTAATAATCACATTGAACATGTGCATATATGATAAATGATAAAATTATGAAAAAAATGAAATTAAAATCAAATTATGAAATTTTTAGAAAAAAATCAAATTTTTCATAAAATGAACTATAAAATGATGAAAATAAAATAATATTGTAGATAATAGAAAAATATTAGTTAATTCTGTTAAAATAAATTAAAATATATCTTAATTGGTCATTTTTTGTTTCAATTTCACCAAAATTTAAGATAAAATTGCAGAAAATGAAATGCAAATATATTGAAACCATCTAAAGAGATGTGACATTTTTATCGCTTTACAGTAGCGACTCACTTCCCAGGAAATTATACTTTGCACATGGTATGAGGCACTGGGTGCTGAGCAACAGTAAACCATCCAATTAAAGAAACAGAAAATGTATTATAGCTGTTTGTATATAAGATAACACCATTTTCATATGTTAGGATTTTTTCATATAAATAAAAAAGTTTATAAAAAGTACTGCTAAAATTTTGTAAAAAAAATAAGAACAAGTTAATAAATATGAAATATTAATAAGAATGAATAATATTTCAATGAACTCATTTTATTTTTTTTAATAATTATATGATGTAACTTCATTCAACAAAAGTTACATAACTTGTTTTTTATAAGTAATTTCTGAAAATTTCAGCATTATTTTTTCATTCATGGCTCATTTTGTCGCTATCTAAAAATATCAATTATTTCATTAAAAAAATAATAAGATCATATAAAAAAATAAATAAAATTGTTTTTTGGCAAGCTGGTATATGTAATAAAAAGTTACAAAAAATAAAATTTGAAAAAAATGCTAACATTGTTAGAAAGAGAACAAAAAATTTAATAAATACTGAAAATTTCAAAAATTTTTTATGAAAATTAAGGGAAATTTCACAAATTTAATTTTCATATTTTTTTGCATATTAATTTGGCTAAATTTTTCAAAACATCACCAACAAACCAAACAAACTACAGCCAAACTCCCCCTGGCAGTCAAAGTCTATTTTTAAATTTTGTAAACGATTATTTTTCGAATTAATGCTATGGTGCCACCATCTGTTGAATTTAAAAATAGACTGACCGCCAGGGGGAGTTTGGCTGAAGTTTGTTTGGTTCATTAGAAACGGTTAATCCCCTGATTGAAAGTTTGATCTGAGTGACATCACCAACATCCAAGAGGTTAAATAACTAGCCTTCAGTAGATTAAAAACACTTATTTTCACCACAGTTATTTACATGAAAGTACTTTTAACTTATTCAGCCCTCTTCAGTCTTACCACCAATATTAAGCTACAAAAATATATGTTAAATGTAAAAAACATCAAAAAATCAAGTTTAATCCCACAGAATTCTGAGAATAATGCTAAATGAACAAATATTATTGTCGTAGTAACCACTGCCATGCTACATACAATGTAATGCTATAAGTTATAAAAATAATATAAGACATGCATAAATGTTTAAATGTAATTAAAAAACTTTAAATAATTTTACATATAATAAAAATAATTTCTTAATGACAATATTATAAATTAAAAAATTAGATCACTCTAATGACTGTAAATGTTTTTAGCACACTAATGCCAAGCAGTCTTTGTCTTCTGGTGCTATGATGTTAATCACATTTTTACATAATTTCTTTTCTTTATAAATCTTTGTAACTTCAACTGTTTTCCTTCATCACAATTATTAATTTCCTTGACCACTTTGGTCCTATTCCATTCTATGTCTAATTTGTAAATATTGATTTGTTGCACTAAAACTGTTGTAATAGCTTTATTTATGATGTCGGTTTTTAAATTTGTTAACCCTAACCTTTAAACTTCAATTATATCCCACAAACTCCTCCATTATATTGTAGAATTTCATTCTTCCATAATATAATATAAATTTCTCTTTTGTTTCAAGGATCCTTATTATTATTACATAAGCTATTAGAATGTGTATTATATCTTTCATATACTAAAGAATAACCTATTAACTTTTCAATCCTTTTTTAAGTTAAACAAAGATTTGTTATAATTAGCTTTCTTAAACTTTCTGTCCTCCTTCCTTATGCTCAAATTCTCATTTTGCATTTCTTTCCATATCCTTAACACAATTTCTATTATAACCATGCTTCATAGCCATATTAATCACCCATTCCAATTCCTGTTACTTTTCTGTATTATTATAATGCATGAAGATTCTTTTAAACATTGCTTTAATTCCTGCTTTCATATAAGGCAAGATTCTTCAGACTACATTGGGATCAATATAAGTGTATAATCATTTTTTATAAATATCTTAATCCTATACTCACTCTTGTTTAGCATTACTTCCAGATCCACATAATTCATTGATTTTTTGTCTTCTCTTTCTTTCTTTAAAATAAGGCTTAAGCTGCTATCGGTAAATTTCTCCTCTAAATGTATTTGATACAAGTTAACATCTGTGGTCACAAAAATGCCAACAATATATATAGTGTAAATTTTTAAGTATTCCTTCTAAACTTGGTAAGATTTACTATTTTTTTTTTATAACAATTAATTCTGTCAATACTGAAGCTAATGGGCTTCCTTTAGGGTTACCTTGATCCTGCTTATAAAATTTTCCTTTTTAACATATAATATGCTTGATGAGTAACTAAGTGGCACAGCTCCCTTAATACATTTGCGATGTAATTTCTTTACTCAGAACATATTATAACAAAAGTCTGTATTACTCTATACATAATAAGGCCATTAGAAAGGCTAAAAGGTCTTGCTGGAAACGATACTGTCAGGGAATTGAGGATATACCTGAGGTATCCAGATTTATGAAGATAATGTCTAATAGGGATTTTTGCAGGGTTGGTTCTCTTAAGCTGCCTGATGCCAAAATGACTAATACTTGCAGGGACTCTTTAAAGGAACTTTTTCGGGTACACTTTCCTGGGTCTACCTTGATTGAGGACTCGTCCTCCTCGCGGGTCCAGCCTGACTTTGACGGGCGTGATTATCATGCCTCGAGGAAGGATTGGGATCTTGTGAGGGGGATGATTAATCAATCTAACATACAGAAGATAAGCAGTGTTTTTAAGTTTGAATTTGAAAGTTAAGGATTACATGGTGCCTAAATTTAACTTCCTCTGGCCCTTTACTGTAATTTTTCCCAGTTTGGAGGACTAGGAAAGGGGGGTTTGGGCACAGTATCAAGGGTGATTTAGTCTGGTTTACGGACGGTTCTAAAACCACTACTGGTGTTGGAGTGGGGTTTGCTGCAAAGGGACTGGGATGTTTTATTCCTTTTCCCTTGGGCAGTTTGCCACTGTCTTTCAAGAGAAACGCATTTGTTAATATTAATCTTGATAGGGGTTATTTTGGTAAACATATTTTTATCCTATCTGACAGTCAGGCTGCTCTTAAAGCACTTGGTAATTCATAACATTTACACCCACGTCGTTATTAGAGATGACGACCTTGACACACATCACCGGTTCAACTCACCGCCGGAAGTGACAAAATTAACATAATTCTTCCGAGATCGTCTGGGAAAATACGAAAACTAATTCGCTTCCGAAGTAGTGGAATTAACACATTTATTTCCCATCAACGTAATTATGAATCCTTAGAAGAATATCGAGAAAAGATTATATCCCGACCTTCATATTAACGGGAAACTCCGCTGCGTATATAGTATTAATGAAAAAAAAACAATTAAATTTATCCGCGAATATATATAATTAAATTAATTAGTCAATATCTAGTACGATTTGCTTTTATTTATATTTCCAGTATTATTGTTACAATCATTATATATATTCAGTCAATATCTAGTACGATTTGCTTTTATTTATATTTCCAGTATTATTGTTACAATCATTATTCCCTTTTATTTCTTTTTTTTTAAATAAATAATTGTGTCCAAGCATTTTACTTGTGTCATACTAATTACAATACTCGCGTTGCATCACAACAAAACCGGTTCATATCGCATGCCGCCATTTAAAGAGAATTGCAACTCATGAAGAGTTTATGTTTGAAGATAAATCGGTAATGTATTACTGTTAATTATTAATTGTTTAGTAATTGATTATATTATTAACCGGATTTAAAATCCATAAGACATAATTATGTAATAAAGGAAAATGAGTCTACACAGTAGATCATTTTAGAAACAGGAGCATATTTTAAGGTCCAAGGGACCTTGAGAAAAATTATATATATGTTATGAGTAAAGTTCGAATTTGGATAATGTCAACATTATCCGGACAATGTTGACGTTATCCAAAATAGATGGATAGTGTTTAATAAGAAGTTGTTGTTTATTATTTTTCAATGTTTATTCGGATAATATTGATATTATCCCCTGCTCTTGGATAATATCACATTTGAAGTTTGAAGAAATAATTGATCATGCACAATTTCTGTTTATTGGCCTAGTGGCTAAACTTTAGCTGAGTGACTGTGATATATTGATTATAGATATAAGTCTAGTCCTAAATTACTAACACACTAACATTTTATTTAATTAAAAAATAAAAAATAAATAAAAAA